>RJWJ010019441.1:0-30275 GCA_004363605.1 Indri indri | reverse complement strand
AACTTTCTGTACTTTCTTCTCAATTTTGCTGTGAACCTAAAACTACTCTAAAAAATAAAGTCTATTTAAAAGGGAGGGAAAAAATTCTTCCCTTTTTTGATTTCTTTAAAAATATCAAAGAGCAAAAAAAGACACAGAAAGCCCCTAGAAATGTTTCAGACTAACGGTGGCTAGAGACATGGCACCTAAATCCTACACCTGACCTAGGCTGGAACGTGTACTGGAGGGAGAAAATATACTAAAAAGGATATCAGTGGGTCAATTGAGAAATTTGAACACAAACAGTAAATTTAATAAAATTATTGCATCAGTGTTAAATTTACTGCTCCGGCCAAATTTGTCTATTTACCATTGTCTGAATCTTCTCTTTGAATCACTTTCGCCACCCCTGCTGCCTAGAGTGCCTTTTCCCATCTGTGCAAGTCCCATCCTCCTCCAAACTTCACCCAACCACCCACGACCACACTGAAGACTTACCCAAACATTTCAGCCCTGAGTGATCTAGTCCTCTGAACTCACAGAACCTCTCTGCTGACTTTACGCTTTTACACCCTCACACTCTCAGTTGTTTCTCTCTATGAATGTATTATGTCATATCTCCCCACCTAAAAGAAAAGCAAACTAAAAAGGGAATGTTGCTATATGCCTCCTTTTACCTCACAGACCTTCCTCATGATAGATGCTCACTTTATTTATTTGACAATTATTCGTTAAGCAACTAAGATGCACAATACACAAAGATTAATCAGATGTGGTCTCTGTCCACAAGAAACTTACAGTTCTGTGTGGGGAGTCAAACTATAAATACAAGTTTTAAATGTGCAAGGAACATAAGTGAAGGAATAGGAATTGTTCCCAGGTAGGCTCCATTGAGTAGTCGATACTTAAATCAAGGTTTTAAATGTGAGTGGGTGTTCACCAGGTGGACAGGGAAATGTTGGCAAGGTCTTAATCTGGCACACGGCTGAGAGAGTGTAGATCACAAGAGAGCCTTCCACAGAACCTCCAAGTCTGTGCTTGTGGGCTTTTAGCATGACAGCCACACTTTTCGGCCCACCTCATCCCTGTGACTGAAATGTGCATGCAAGGGAGGTAGTGATGGGTGACCTCAGGAGATTAAAGCCATTGCTGTAGACAGGAAGAGCTGGAGTGGGGCAGGGGCAGTTCCAGAGTTTGTCAAGGGCAGAGAACTGAAAAAGAGGTCTTGCTATTAATCAGGGATATGCGCACAGTCTGTGAGACTGATGGGTTCAATTAGCCCATCCTGAGAACAAGCTGTCATGTGGTTGGACAGGTTTCACACAGTGGCCATGCACCCAGAGAGGACAGACTGCACGCTCTTTGTGTGGACAGACGGATCAGACTGTGATCAATGATGGGAGGACCCAATGCAAACTCTTCCCATCATTCCAATGGTCCCCATCACAGAAGAAGCATGGAAGCCTTTATTAATAGAAGAGAAGGAGCAAGCTTTTGTGCTTATCCTAGGGAACGAGGGCTAGAAGAATTTTCTTCATGTTATTTTTGTGGGTCTTTGCTGTGAAGGTAAATGACACCACCTTTCAATCGGCATTTGAAAGCTTCCATCTGGCAAGGCTCTTGTGACCTACTGGGATCATAAATTCCATTCAGAACTGTGTGTAACGTTCAGGTTCACTGCCTGGTGTGACATCAGCATTACCGAGACACTGAAGAGCAAACATGAGAGGGTGAAGAATTCCAGTTCCCAAAGGAGATCATAAAATGTTTCAAGAGCATTTCCCAAAGTTTATCAGGAGTTATGGGGGAAGCAGTTTCAGGGCTCAAACATTTGTGAATAAAATAAACTTAAATGGGATTTATTACAGAGCTTTCCATATTCTCAACATGCATTGTAAATTTCTAAGAACCAACTGTGATAAGCAGATTTCCTAAGTTTCTTTGAATGGGTCCTATGGAAGAATGAGGAGAACAAAATAGAAATAAAATAAAGGTCAAAGGGAAAGAGGGCTTTATTTATTTTTACTTCCTCTGAGTGGTTTTAGTGACTATTTTGGTTATTCTTTCTAAAGCCCCCTATAAGGTGGTAACTGACTAATGTGAATCGGTAAGTGTACTTGACCCCTATCTCCCACTTTATAGCACCTCGTGGGATTAAGAGTCCGACAATATTGGTCTCTAAGACAAAGGGGAATTAAAGAACTTTGAAATTCCCTATTTGGGAGAGGAAAAGGAGTGTAAGGCAAATGAGAGAGACGGCTCCATTTTAATTCTCCTGGATGTCCCTACTGACTTTTCAGATTGCCCTTTGTAAAGCCTTCTTAACTACAGACGCTGCACATTATTGTGGATTAGAATCAAACATTCCATCACACCACCAGTTTCCAAAGGATTCCTTAGGATACCGAAGATACAAATGCATTTTCCACACCCCCTCTGCATGTCCCCACTTGACTTTTGGTCACATGGAAACTCCTGAGACAGGCTACTGAGTGAAAGAAGCCAGTTCTTGGCAAGATTGACTGAACCGGCTAAAGAGCTCACTCCCGAGGAGGGTGGCCAGTGGTCCAAAGTAAAACACCCAGGTGATTCGGGCTGATGTCAGAATTTTAGAAGAACCAACCCAGTGGGGGAGTAGGTACCACAGGAGGTTTCAAGCATTGGCTGACACTGTGAGTCATATGGGAGCCATGGTAATGTTTCAGTGAACAGTCCATTGAGAGAAGGGCCCCGTCAGCAGCCAGAGGGCATGGGAAACAGGCCCCAGCCCTTGACAGGAGAGCACTGGTGAGAGAGTCACATCTCTAGGGTCTGGTCATGATGTCAGTGCCAGAGGACAGCTAGAGTTCAAAACAGGAAACGCAGACAGATGATCATTGAGATATAGAACATTATATTACCGTGTAATATATAATTGGTAGAATATTCTAATTTATACATTTAATGACTTGTAGCAAACTCAGCCTATCACAGTGTATTACATGTCCTTCCATTCATCAATCAAACATTTATGGAGCACAGACTCTATGCAACACAGAGCACTAGGTACTGGGGATGCAAAGACACACCACAGTCCTAGGGAGCCTCTAGTCCAGTGGACTCACTAGATGTGGCCGTTCACCTGCCTCGATGCACAGCCAGATCCCAGCCAGGCATTAGGGCAGGAAGACAGTGTCTGCCACGCTGGAAGCTTCATCTTCCCATGGAACCTTCATTTGTGTCTCCTTCTGTTCTTCCTCCCTTCCCCCTTCTTTCCTTTTCTCGTCTCCTTTTTTTCCTTTCACGTATTTCGTAATCCCTAACTTATTTCATTACATGGCTCACATTTTATTGCAGCACAAGTGTATCTCTGTCTACAACAATGTGCAGTGACCTGGACATCCTAGAGACGATAATTTGGAGATAATTTGGCTTGGGTATTATTGCAGGGCTTCACGTGTTTTTGTTCTTTTACCTAATAGAGAGAATGCTAATCCAGGAGATCCTGATTTATGGTAAAGTTTGTAGACCTCTACTTCAGAGAAATCAGGAGTGTTTGTGAATTCATGATCATACATAGTAGTGAGAGCAAAAAACACAGTCTAAAGGTATTTATTTTTTAAATTATTCTAGTAGAAATACTACATATTTTTATAGAATTATCTTATTTGCCAACTAACAAAAATCTGTACAACAATAACTTCTAACTTTTGGCAATGAATAGAAAGGGTGGCTCTCAGGAAGGTTACCATGCAATAGAAACTTCCCCATCCCCATTTCTTTGAGATTGAGGAAGAGATACTTACTATTAGGCAAACTAGCCCCTTTTCCAGTTCTAGTGCTCTCTCTCTCTCTCTCTCTCTCCCTCCAAAGCCCTCCTTTCAGTTAGGCCTGGAAAGAGCAGCTGAGAAGCCCAGCATATAGACTCCTCTACCTTTGCAGAAACTGCCTTTTTAAGTCCTTGCAACTGGATCTAACACTGCAGTTCAAGGTTAATTTGATATTACACCCGTTCAGATATAACTTTGTATTCTCCCTATTTTTGGTTCCTGTGGTGAGAAAAGCATGGAGACAGTGCTCAGAAATTTTCCAGTAAGAAAATTAAAGGATTTACGTGAGGCAGAATATTTTGCTGAGATATCACTATTTCTTTCTTCTCCTTGTATTTTCCTCAGGCCCCTAGTTCTAAGCAGGGAGCCAGACCCTTTGTAATTCTTTGGTTCACAGGTATCAGCAGAGTAGAAAGAAGGGAAGTATTTGAAGCCGAACTTAATCTCACTGTTTTTGAGATACTTGAGATTTGGTGAAAAGAAACTGCCTCTCGAGAAGTGTGGAAACGTTGAGACTGGAGGGAGACTCTGAGGGCAAAGCTGGAGGGGAGGAAAGGTGCCCAGGAGAGGCAGCATGGTGAACCCAGGCTGACTCCAGACACAGATGATCCCGATCGCCATGAAATTCCCTATGCCCTCAAGAATGAAACAGAAGCAGCTCAGTTAAGGTTTATGGGCGCCTTCTGAGCCTAAGATGGGGAGCCAGGTACAGGTCCAGCAGGAGGAGCAACTCGATGGGGCCACGGACAGAACCGGCCCCGCCATTTCCTGCTCAGAGCCAGAGAAGCGAAGACAAGGAAGGAGCCAGGGTGCCGAGCTTAATGCGTGCCGGCAGGGGGCGCTCTCCGGCAACTGCATTTTCTTTTTTGCAAAGTGATCAAGATTCAGGTTGCAAAAATTCTCTTCGAAGATACAAATTCAAGTGTGGTTGCTGGTTTTTTGGGTTTTTTTGTTTTTTGTTTTTTTAAATATCCATCTCCACAACCACAGACTACTCCACAACTTGTGCTCGCTGGAGGCTCCCTGCTCTACGTTCTCTTCATCACTTCAGGCTTCTTTGAGTTGTCTCTCCCTTCAAGGATGAAGGCCTCTCTGGCACCAGCACATGCGTGCTGCCTGATCTGGCTATGTGAATCACTGTCCATCCCTGACAGGCAAATTCCTCCCTAGCACCTGACTTACACCAACCTTTTTCTGTCCAAAGACCGCGGCACCAGGATTAGGAAGCAAGTACCTCCTTCATTTGCATCCATTTGGAGGCCTGATGCTAACACAATATGATTTTCACAATTTCTTCCATTCTCCTCACTCTCCCATTTACCTCCAAAGGATTGGAATGAAGTCTAGGATATAGTTGTATTCATTAATTGTTATCAAATATACTTCTCAGGATATCTTTTTGGACTTCTTTATTGGGATCTTAAATGTGAATCAGAGGAGGTGAGAAGCCAGCAGTGATACTGCCCACCTTCCACTTCCAAGGGATATAAAGAATCAGAAGTGCAAAGAGAGGGTTTTTACCCCTTTGTCAATGGTCAGATTCCCTGGAAACTCCCTAGGTCTATCCTAAGCCTCCCTAGTTGACATTCAGTGCATCTCTTCTCCTGCAGTCTCTAATGAAGATGGAGATCTCTTGACCTACATGAGGTGTTCTTCTAAACACTATCTGTCTCTGTCTTAAAGATTTATTCTTGTTCATTATATTATCCCACAAGCAGAATTGTAAACATGATAATAAAGTATGATTTAAATTCTCCACTTACTTTCTGAGCTTCAGACTAAATAATTCAATTTCTTTTCCCCATTTTTCCATCAGCATGGACTTATAAATAATTCAATTCCCTTTCTCCATTTGCTCTATTGTCATTACCTTAGTTAAATCCAGTGCCTTGGGTGAGGATGACTGGCCAGCAAGCTTCTTTCCTCTGGGCACTCAGTTCAGAGTGTGTGTGTGTGCGTGGTTTGTGGCGTGACAGACCTGGTTATGTACACAGAGGGAAGAGCAGCTCTCTAGCCGGATGGGAACATGGGGAAATTCACTTCAATAATAAACATCCTATGTCAGACACAGACCCAGGCGCCCGGGAGACATGAATGAATATGCATGGACCTTTCTTCTGATGATCTCTTAATTCAATTAAAGCTGAGACTCTGGACACAGTAAACTTAAAGATGGAATAGTCTCCATAGGATAATGGGCATACCCTGTAGTTACCTCTGTCCCCTAATCCTATAAAAAAGAAAGTTCATATTTTTTATAAGCATCAAAGGGTGAAAAAGGATCAGATCTGGCAATAAGCTTAGTCTTGTTGCTTAAAAAAGCTAATGTCATGCTTACTATTTCAGAGCTCTAGTGTTATCTCCATTACATAATGTGATTTTGCATATGTGGCTTTATTTCTCAAGTATTCATGGAACTAGGGGAACAAAGTGTCCTGAGTTGGAGTTCTGTTCTGTCATTTGCTTGCAGGGTTGGCTTAACAAATTCCCTTGCCTTTTCTGTGGGACTTAGTTTTGAGCGCCGTTCTGTAGCTAATACAGGCCACTGTATTGCTCCCTGGTGACTCAGGAAGGGCAAGCGCCTTGTTTAGGTCCCACGGGACTTTTAATGACATCTATGTCGGTTTTCATACAAAGTTCATGCTTTCCTCCTGACACCTAGTTTTTCCTTCTTAAGAAAGCATGGCCGGAGACCAAGGGAGAAGTCAATGATGATGATTCTTGGAGAAAAATATTATTTCAAAAGTAGAGGATCCCTGGATAGTGTGTGTTACCAACCAGCCTTCTGAAAGACACAAAGAGAAAATTCTAGTTATTCAAAGGGTGAAGCATTTTTCTTGGGGGGTGCTTGGGACAAAAGAAGTGGATTTACCCAATAAAAATTAGGCAAGAGTTCTCTGAGCAAACCTTGGGATTCCAAATATTTCTCTGTCAGTATCACATCGCTGGGAAAAAAATCCAAAATTCTAGGTGAGTGTGCAGTCTCCACTGTAGTAAGAATTGGGAATTTGTAGGGCTGGAAAGGACCTCAGAATGTTTGATTTAAGTAGCCAATATTGTAAGTAACATTAAAAAACTTTTTTCTGATTAGAGAAGTAACACATATTTAATACAGAAATGTTAAGAAATTTGGAAAAACCACAAATCTAAAAAACAAAATTTAAAAAGCTACTCAGCCATAATCTCACCAACCAAAGATAAGTACTCTTTATATTTACAACTTTCCAATCAGTGTTTTTGCTGATTTTATTAAAAACTAAAATGCGTGATATTATACATATTTATTTTATGACTTGCTTTTTTGTACTTACAATATGAAGAGAAGGCTTTCTCATTTCCCCATACACATTCTCCCAGACCGTATTCGTAACAGTAGCATAGTTTTGCATCCTAGAGATGTGCCATCGCTTATCTAACTTTTCTCTTATTGCTGAGTATTTCGGTTATTTTTCACTATTCAGGACAACAGCCCAAGAGCTGATTAAACTGTTTCAGTTGCTTATTTAATGTACTTATTTCCTGCCGTCAGGAGCCCCCTTTCCTTCCAAATGGCACCATGAGTATGCACGATCAATCCTAAAAATAATTTAGTTACCTTTTTCCCTCTGGACAACTAAAGAGTTCTGGTTAAGCAATCAGCTCAGCTTTCTGGGCTGAAGTCCCAGGTGGCAGTGCCACTGCCGTGATCACCACATAACCAGCCCTTCATTGTCCATAAAGCTGCTCCCATCAGCGAAAAGATCCCAATTTGGCTCTGGCATTGGCTAATAATCTGAGCCTCCAGAACCTCTACTGCAAAGGCTCGTTCTCTTTGGCTGGTAACAATGTGGCAGGATAGAGAATAGATGCATTCTTTAATAGCAACTCACAAGTAGCTGATATCCCTGGAGGCAAGGAGGCCATCTTCTCACAATATTGGTCAGCGGCTTTGACAGGTGTGCCACTGGCCATGGCATGTCTCCCAGCACCTGTACTAGGAATCCAAGGCTTGTTCCTTGTTTCTCATGAACGAATAATCTAAATTCTTTCTGGAAGTCAGGCAACCCAAAAGCAGGGCAGTGATAAGACTCTGCTTTAGTTTTTCAAAGGCATTTTAAGAGTCTGTGGTCCAGATCAAGGGCTCCACATCTGCCCTTTAAGAGCCCCAAACAAGGGCTTTGCTATTAGTAATCCCAGATAAGTAACCTGCTCTTCGCAAATCTGTTCAATGGCAGGTTCTGCAAGTCCTGCTAAGCTCCCATCAAATAGGGCAGAAGAGCCCTTTTAAATCTATGAGGCCACTCCAGTCCCAGGATCCTGCCATTTAAATGCAACTGAGTACAGCTCAAGTTCCTCAGTTGCCGTTTGCCTACAGCTGACTAACTGCTGCCTGGTCCCTTCCCCACCACCCCATTTGGCTCACAGAGCTCTGTGTGTGGCTGGTGTCTGGGTTCAGGGGTGGTAGCTGGGGGAAGGGCCCCCTCCAAACCACTTCTGTCCACATGACTTGGCACCAATCAAATCGCACTCTCAATTTCACCCAGGACTCCTGTGAGGAACATTTAGATTGGAACCACTAATGAGGCAGGGGTCCCGTGCCCCCTCCTTCATCACCTGAGTCCTGGACTTTGCCCTGCCCCAGCTATGGGTGCCCTCTGGCCAAATTGAGGTTCCTGCTGGTTCTTAGAAGGAGAGAACATTCCCTCCCCCAGGCATAAGCCAGTGGGCATGAAACTGAAGCCAGTTACACCTTCCCGGACCCTCTCCAGTTGCCCCAGGCATGGATCCACATGGGCCTCTAGCAGGGACCCCATTAGCACAAGCTTGAGTGTGGCCAAGCCTGAGCACCTTCCCATGGATCACCCCAGCTGCAGTGGGCCCAGCGCCTCACTGCCACGCTGTGCACACTTGCTGGTCACACCTGCTGATGGGTCTGGCCCTGAGTCTGCACCAGGACCAGCCAACCCAGAACTGGTGCGGACCAGGGGACTCCAACTGTTTAATTAAAACAAAAGATCACAAAGGCCGGCAGGGCGGATGAGGGAGTGTGATGTTAGCTATGGGCTTAATAAAAAAAAAGGTAGACTGTATTTATGCTGGCTGAATTTTCTGTTTATTCACCTATTATCCCCAGACCTGTGTCAGCAACCAAGAAGCCTCCAGCTAGTCTCACATCATCTTTTTTCTTTTTTTTTCTTCCTTTTTTTTTTTTATTTCAGGGTATTATGAGGATACAAACATTAAGGTTACACTTTATGTCTTTGCCTCACCCAGGCAAGGGTTAGGGGAATGCCCTTCCCCCCTACAATGCTCCCAGTGTCCTTTAGTTGCGGGTTTATGCTCCCGTCCCCCTAATCCCTAGAGAGTATTTCTGCCACGTGAGCACCCTAGTGTTCATCAGTTAGTACCAATTCGATGGCGAGTACAAGTGGAGCCCATTCTTTCGATCTTGTGGTACCTCACTTTGGATAATGGGCTTAAATTTAATCCAGGAAAGTATAAGAGGTGCTAGATCACTGTCGTTTCTTATAATTGAGCAATATTCCATTGTATACATATACCAAATTTTAACAATCCATTCATTAATTGACGGGCACTTGGGTTGTTTCCACATCCTTGCAATAGTGAATTGTGCTGCCATAAACATTCGGGTGCAAATGTCTTTATCATAGAATGTTTTTTGCTCTTTTGGGTAGACGCCTAATAGTGCTATTGCTGGATCAGATGGTATTTCTATTTTTAGCTCTTTGAGGAATCTCCAAATTCTTTTCCACAGAGGTTGCACTAATTTGCAGTCCCACCAGCAGTGTAAGAGTGTTCCTGTCTATCCACATCCTCGCCAGCATTTGTTGTTTGGGGATTTTTTGATAGAGGCCAATCTCACTGGGGTTAGGCGATACCTCATTGTGGATTTGATTTGCATTTCTCTGATTAGAGATGTTGAGCATTTTTTTTATATGTTTGCTGGCCATTATTCTGTCTTCTTTTGAAAAGTTTCTGTTCATTTCCTTTGCCCATTTGTTGATGGGGTTGTTTGATTTTTTTTTCTTATTGATTTTTGAGTTCTAGATAGATTCTGGTTATCAGCCCTTTATCAGATGTGTAGAGAGCAAATATTTTCTCCCATTCTGTAGGCTGTCTATTTGCTCTAATGACAGTTTCCTTGGCCATGCAAAAGCTTTTTAATTTGATCAGATCCCATTTGTTTATTTTTGTTGCTGTGTCTCAGGCCATCTTAAGGGTAACTGAGGATGAAGTTCTGGACTCTTGGCCTGTGGGAGTCAAGCAGTGCAGCGCCCCCACTGACCAATGTGAGGGCTGCAGGAAGGTGCCTGGTGGGTTGAGCCACCACCTTTCCACCAGAAGTGGCTTCTTCCAAAACTGTGCCAGCATTGCTGGGATTTGTTTCCCTGAAGGAAACAGGTTTTCCTCCTGAATGTCATCCCTAACTCCTCTTCAGGAGCCCATTACGGAGAAATGAGCAGAATGTCCAGCAAAAGGACCCTGTGAGTCAGAACACTCAGGGCCAGAACCATCGGGAGTTTCATGAGAGTAGCTGGTGGGCAGATCAGCCCCTGAGCAAGGAGCAAGCCAGCGACTGTATAGCAGCTAGGTGGGCACAAGGCTTTTCCAGGCTAGATGACTATAATGCGGGCTCCCTCCCCCGCAACTCCCACCTTATCCTACACCAAAAAACCCTGACACTGTGGCAGGGATGGGGGGCATGGTGTGGAGGAGTGGGGAAAGGCTGTGAGAGAGATGCAGGAACACACATGTGACTGGGAATAATGAGGGGTCCACGTGCAAGGGAAGAAAAATTTACAGAGAAGACTTTGACAGGACTTCAAAGATTTGGAGGTGTAGGGCACAAGTCACTCAGCTTCCTGTGTCAAGTCCAGGGGGAGCCTAGCCATCCAGGTGAACAAGTACACCCTTCTCACAGGCCACACGGATGGGCCTGGTGGAATCCTTCTTATGGTAGTGGCAGTGAGGGGGTCAGGTCCCTGTGCTGGCAATGCAGTCAGTGACATCGACATCATGAGTACTGTTGCGGCAATTGTGCATGGAGCGGCTGTTGGTACAGGGCACTGACAGAGTTCTGCAGAAATTAGCTATGGTGGCCAGATTCTGAATGAAGGGATCAATCTGCTTGCATTTACCCCTATGGATCAGCCACCGTCGCCTCACCATCACATCACAGTATCGGTGGTGTCCTCCAGGGACCCGAGACCTGGGATTGTCTATATGTAGTGTTGAGAGGGGCAGGGCTGGAGTGAACACAATTAGGTCCAGGAGGAGGAGGAGGAGGTTCCACATCAGATTCATGTTTTCTGTGAAAGCAGGTCAAAGAAAAGCAGAGTCAGAGCAAGCCACGGTCCCATGTCCCCAAAGTACCTGTTCCTAAGAACTCTGAGCCCAGCACCTGATGTCAGCAATTTTCCCCTCCTGCCTCTATCTACGCTTATTCTCCATGTACTCACGGTGACAACCGTTCTCACATCCTTCTTCTATCTCACACCCCTACTTTCCTCTGGGTAAGAGGTTAGGGGAGAAGAGGTGTGAGTTGTCAATAGAGGAGATGTCTACCACCCACTCAACCCTTTATGGGCTTGCCATACGAGATTATTTCCAGCCCCAAAGTGAGTCTTGCTTCTTCCCAAGCAGACCAGCTAACCTAAAAACTTTCATCTCTAAAGTGTTTGCATCTGTCAGTCCATGTGCTGCTCACCACAGCTCTGTGAGGTGAGGCAGGTATCACTGCCAGCCCCTTTCTACAGTGATGCAACTCCAAAGGGAATTGACAGATCCATATGACTTTCATCTTGGAGAATATTTCCACTTCTTTAAATACATATGCCTGTTTAAATGCCGTTTTTAAAAAATGTGAACATTTTAGTCCTAAGGGAGTAGAGTTTGTTTTTCCTGCATATTTCTCTGCCTCAGAGTAAAGACTGCCAACTCTTGCATGTATAGAGCCCATCATCAGGGAACATTCCAATTCCTGATGGTCAGGGATCTGGGTGACTGTGTGTGAGCCGTCTGTTTCTGGGTCTAATATTCTGACTCCTTTTTTGAATACCTGGAAATCCCAGAGAAGGGTTTTCTGCAGAGTAGATGACATCCACAGAGATAGATATGTCCCTCTCAGAGGTAAATATTCCTAGCAAAAATGGAAGCTCCGTTGCCTCTCTCCTTCCTCTAATACTGTAGAAGTTATGTTGTGGACATTTTCTTCCCACAGCTTAGGTTGAAGGCCATATGGAAAACTCTCAGGCCTGTCAATGATCTTAAACAGATTGCCAAGTAGGAGTAATTTCATCCTTACTATTTCACACCTAAAATGTTTACCAGCATCACACAGAGTGCCGATGATATCATTGCAAATATGCAGAAACTTGGGGTTTAGTGCCTGTTTGTCACAAGCTTCCTATTGGAGCTTGGCAAATCACCTCATCCTTCAACTCCTTATCTCTAAAGTGAGGATTATAGACTAAAGATCTCTTTCAGCTGCTCCAACATCTTCTGTCTTTTCATGCATGATTTGTATGTATGAGTCCATGTATGATTTTGTGTGTGTGCATATTGGTTTATGCATGTTCAGGTAAGAAGAAACATTGAGTTTGCAAATTGGGTTTGTGTTTGAGAACTGTTTATCTCATTAAGTCTATTTTTTTCTTAAAAACACAGTTGTTAGGCCAAAAAAAATAATCAATCTTATATAAAGACCGCATTGTTTTTTTGTCTCCACCTTTAAAATTATCTATGCTCTTATTAAGGGAGAATCTGCCTGGGATTTGAGTTTATATTTCAGTGAGGCAAGGGAAGAAATTAGTGCATATGCTTTCCCAGAACTACAAAATCATCTAAGTTAGGGAACCTCATAATGAAGGTGGAAGAAGTTGCATATATAGTTTATCAACAAGGTGTGATGTTTCATAGCTCTGTTTCATAGCTCTTGTCTTGATAGGTCTCCTGGGCAGATAGGCCTCAGAAGCCTTTTCTATAATTAGGCAAAACTGACTAATCTGTGACAAGAAACTGAGTTGAGATCCAACACCTAGATTTTAATATCCTTTAATTTCTATTTGCTTTATAATTGGTCAAGAAACCAAGAAAAGAGGAACTACCTCTTTTTGAACTTTATGCTCAGTTATTCTTGTTTAAGTCACACAACAATTCTGACAACTATGGGTTATTACGGCCACTTCTACAGATTTCACAATTTCTTTTGTTTATAGACTTGCGTAACTGGGCATTGGGTTTATCAGATCCAATCCTCAGTGTGCTCAGGTTGGCCAAGTACTATATAGAGGATCTTATTACTCTTAAGTTGTAGAGCTCTGATTCAAACCATTGTCCTTTATTTTACCTTAACTTTCTGAAGAGGATATGTGGCAGGAAGCAGGACAAGGAAAGATTTTGAAATTTATTCTCCAGGAAAAATCTTGTCCTTATTTTGAGGAGAAAGATGCCTTTGCAGTGTGAGAGACTAACCTAGTCCTCCAAAGACAACCAAGACAACTAAAACACATTGCCTAAAATAATAAGTAGGTGTGATTAGGGTCAGAGAATATAAGGGCTGTCTGGAAAGTATCCAGCCATGTAACTGTTCTTGTTACATTAACGATGGCTGGATACTATCCAGACAGCACTAGTATATACATTAGCCAACAAATATTTACATGAGGAGAAAGTATTCTGATAAATTAAACATGGTAGGATGATTTTACAGAAAGATGGAGACTTGGCCAGGCACAGTGTCTCATGGCTATAATCTCAGCACTTTGGGAGGCTGAGGCAGGAGGATTGTTTGAGGCCAGGAGTTCAAGACCAGCCTGGGCAATGTAGCAAGATCCCCGTCTCTACAAAAAATTAAAAGGGCGTGGTGGTGTGCACCTGTAGTCTCAGCTACTCAGGAGGCTGAGGCAGGAGGATTGCCTGAGCCCAGGAGTTCAAGGTTATAGTGAGCTATGATCTCACCACTGCACTCCAGCTTGGGCAATAATAGAGCAAGACTCTACCTCAAAAAAAAAAAAAAAAAAGATAGAGACTTGCCATGAAAGTAGAAATAAAGAGTCCACAGAGAGGATGGGGCAAGATGACTGACTAGAGACATCAGTTACCAGGTCATCTCAGAAAAAAGGGAAAGTTTTAGATTAAAAAAACATAGTTCAGGTGTAATTCTGAGGGAAAAGTGCCAGAACTTACCAGACAGAGATTCCACAGGAAGAAGTTGCAGAGCTGAACAAGAAGGAGCAAGATGTTGACAGAGATTAATTCCAAAGAAACTTGGAGCCCAGTAGAAAGGGTAGGTGGAGGTTTTGTTTCTCCTCCCCTCACTCTTCTGGCAGACTGCAGGCTTCCAAGCTGCTGGAGAGCTTCTCTACCCTCAGGAGCCCAAAAGCTCCTGTCACCAGTGAACTGGGAGCTTTTTGAAAAGAAAGCACTGGGCTGCCCTTCACCACAGACCCGTGGTGAGGTGCCAGGTGTTATACTATTTCTCCACCCACTGTGGGCCTTTGTCCTCCCTAGGGAGCTTCAGCCCTTTAGTTTTTGTGTCACTGGTTCCCACACAAATGTTTCCTAACTCCTGCCCATGCTGTGGTGGCCACAGGGGCCAGTGGGTCCCAGAGGGAACTGTGTGATCTCAGAGCTTGGTGGGGGGCCTTCTGGGGAGAAGGACAAAGGGTACCAGAGTGCCACCTCTCCTCCACTCAGACTCTTTTCCTCCCCCTCTCCTCCCCTACCCACTGCTGCAACATGGCACAGGTACTCCAAGGGACAATTGAGCTGAGATTCTCAGGAGCGACTGCTTCCTCTCTGTTGGCACTTCCACTGCACCAAGGCTTCCACAGAGAGTGAGACTCACAACTTTCCTCTTAAAGACCTACAGCCAGCCAAGGAGTGCTCAGACTCTGAGCTTCCTACCTGCCAGCCCTCCTCAGTGCTGCTCACCTGGCTGCTCCATCAGAGCAGGGGACAACCCAAAGCAGAGGTACATTAAGCCTGCTTGAGCACGTCATAGGCAACTTGGGACCAGCACACATCTCCCTGGCATGGTCAGAGATTGAACTTGAGGGACCAGGGGACAGGCCCACAGGCCAGATCCCATATCCCCAGGACTTGATTGTGTTGCTTGAGGGCATGGAGGGAGATCTGTGAACTAATGTTGGAAAGTGATGGAGCCCACATGGGCAGAACTGAAAGGAGAATGCAGTGTGGGCCTAAACTGCAGGGTGCTCATGGAGCACCCCTCCTCACACAAGAAAGCTGCATTTTCTGTCCAGGGCAGGATCCCAGGCAGGGAAGCTCCCAGCCTATAGTGCCAGTGCCGGTGAGCTCAGCTAATCTGGCCTTCTTCTTGTGGCCAGACACCAAAAGGAGATCAGTGGGGCAGGGGAAGAGGGAGAAGAATGAAACCCACTCCAAACACCCAGACTGTGAATCACAGATGACCCCTCTCCCACAAGCAGACTTTCTGGCTTGGTGGGACCGGTTCAGTCCCTCCCTGGTGGCTTTCCCCAGAGGCCTGGGGGTGGACCCTTGACCCCTGCCAAGATAGCTCTTGTGTCCACCTTTGTGGAGCCTGAACACAGATTCATCTGATCCAGCCCCACCCAGCCTCAGTCCTCCACCCCTCTGCTGTGATGGAGCATAAGGAGTCCCCTGGGAGCTCCAGGGCCCTGCCCACCACCTAGGGCATTTAAGTGCTTCTCCTGAGGGGCTAGAGCCAGTCACGGGTTCCCAAAAGACAACACTGTACATGGCTCTTTCCAGGAAGTGCCACCTACAGTCAGGGAGGACAACTTGTACAGCCTATTACAGCATTTACTGACTCAATCATACAGGGTGTGGCTGATTCTTATCCACAAGCACCACCTACTATCTCAGAGATCGAACTGGGCATCCAAATATAATTCACACTGTTAAGAAGACCACAGGGCTAGGAAAAGAGTAAGGATTTAAAAGATCTCCATCCTCCCTTATCGACAAAAGATAGGGAATCTGCCCACACATATATTTCACCACTACTGCAGCCTACAAGTGACTAACAACTGAGAAAACCACCACACTAAAGAAATCTATAACCAAGGTATCCGACCAAAACCTAGACCCTCATCAAAGTATCCACAAGCAAAGCCAAAGTCCTTACCCAGCATATGCTACAGACACATCCTTAAGAGTGAGAGGGGGAAAAGCCCCATATAAACAAAAGAAAATTCAAAAATGAAAAGCAACAGCTGCTCCAGATGAGAAGGAATCATCACAAGAACTCCGGAAGTATTAAAAATCAGAGTTAAAGGACATCCCCAAAGGAGCATACAGGCTCTCTAGCAATAGAGCCCAACCAAAATGAAAATACTGAAATGACAGATAAAGAACTCCAAATATGGATTGTAAGGAAGTTCAATGAAATCCAAGAGAAAAGGGAAAACCAGCTCAAAGAAACCAGAAAAACACTTCAGGGAATGAATGAAAAAATTACTAAAGAAGTAGATATATTTTTATAAAAACAAATAGAAGTTCAGGAAATGAAAAATTCATTTAGGGAAATATGAAACACAGTGAAAATTTTTAAATATAGACTAGACCAAGCAAAAGAAAGAATTTCAGAGCTTGCAGACAACTCTTTTGAATTATCCCTGTCAGTCAAAAATAAAAAACAAAAAAATCAAAAGGAACCAACAAAGTCTATGAGAAATATGGGATTATGTAAAATGGCCAAATATAAGAATCATAGACATCCCTGAAGGTGAAGAAGAAAAAGCACAAGGCTTGGAATCCCTATTTGAGAGAATAATTGAGGAAAACTTCCCTGGTCTTGCTAGAGATTTAGACATCCAGATATAAGAAGCTCAACAAACACTTAGGAGATTAATTACAAACAGGGAATCATCAAGGCATATAGTCATCAGACTGGCCAAAGTCAACCCAAAGGAGGAACTCCTATGAGCCTTGAGGCAAAAACATCCAGTAACTTACAAAGGAAAACCCATCAGACTAGCAAAAGACTTCTCAAGAGAAGGCTCACATTCTTGAAAGCAATGAGGTCCTTAAAAAGAATAAATGCCAGCCAAGAGTTTTGCATCCTGCTAAACTGAGTTTCATAAATGAAGGAGAAATAAAGTCTTTCCCAGACAAGCAAGCACTAAGAGATCACTACTAGACTTGCCCTATAGGAAATACTTAAAAATGTATTATACATGCAACAGCACAATAGATACCAACCAGTATAAAAACACCCAAAAGTTATAGCTCACCCCTCTTATAAAACAATAGTACAAGAGGGAAAATAGAACAATAAGCTATCATCCAACATATTGAACAGAACAGCATCCCATACATCAATACTAACATTCAACGTGAATGGTCTGAATGCCCCACTTAAATGACGTAGACTGGCTAAATGGATGAAAAAACACAACTGAAGTATTTTCAGTCTCCAACAAACACATCTAAACGACAAGGAGTCACAGATACTCAAGATAATGGAATGGAAAAAAATGTTCCATGCAAACGGAAACCAAAAGTGAGCAGGTATAGCCATTCTCATATCAGATAAAATAGACTTTAAATGAACAGTGGTTATAAAAAGACAAAGATAGTCATTGTATAACAGTAAATGGAATGATTCAACAGGAAGACATGATAATCCTAAGTATATATGCACCTAATACAGGAGCTCCCAGTTTCATAAAGCAAATTCTTCTAGATCTAATAAAAAAATAAACAGTAGCATCTTAATAGTAGGGGACTTCAAAACTCCACTGACAGAGCTGGACAGATCATTAAAGCAGAAAGTGAATAAAGAAACACTGGGCATAAATAGGACTCCAGAACAAATGGACCTAACAGACATTTACAGAATGATCTACCCAAAAACTACCAAATATATATTTTTCTCATCAGCACATTGGACATTTTCCAAGATTGATCCTATCTTAGACCATGAAACAAGTCTCAGCAAATTTTAAAAAATCAAAATTATATCATGTATCTTCTCAGACTACAGTGGAATAAAACTAAAACTCAATTCCTAGAGAAACACTCAAATCTACACAAAGTCATGGAAATTAAAAAACCTGCTGCTGAATGTTATGTGGGTCAATGATAAAACTAAGATGGAAATCAAAAGATTCCTCAAACTGAATGACAAAGGGGACATAAGCTATCAAAAATCTATAGAATACAGTGAAAGCAGCCCTAAGAGGAAAGTTCATAGCCTTAAATGCTTACGTCAAAAAGATAGGAACATCAAAAATTAACAACCTGAGGTAACATCTCAAGGAACTAGAAAAAAAAGAACAAACCAAACCCAAATTCAGCAGAAGAAAAGAAATAATAAAGCTCAGAGCAGAATTAAATGAAATGGAAACCAAAAAAATGCAAATGATCAATGAAACAAAAAGCTGGTTCTTTGAAAAGATAAACAAAATTGATAGACTGCTAGCTAGATGAACCAGAAATAGAAGAGAAAGGACTCAAAGAAGCTCAATCAGAAATGAGAAAGAAGACATTACAACTTATGCCAGAGAAATACAAAATATTATCCAAGAATACTATGAAAACCTCTACACAAAAAAACTAGAAAACCTAGAGAAAATGGATAAATTCTCAGAAACACACAACCTCCCAAGCCTGACTCAGGAAGAAATAGAAATCCTGAACAGACCAATAATTAGTAGCGAGATCGAAGCAGTAATAAAAAATCTCCCAACAAGAACAACAAAAAAAGCCCCAGACCAGATGGATTTACAGCCGAATTCTACCAGACATACAAAGAAGAACTGGTACTTATCCTACAGAAATTATTCCATAATATCAGGAAGGAGGGAATCCTAATTCATTCTACAAGGCCAGTATCACCCTGATACCAGAGCCAGCAAAAGACACAATGAAAAAAGAAAACTATAGACCAATACCCCTTATGACCATAGATTCAAAATCCTCAACAATTTTCAACATAGTGGAAAATTGAATTCAACAGCACATCAAAAAGGTAATCCACCATGATTAAGTTGATTTCATCCCAGGGATGCATGTTGGTTTAATGTATACAAATCAATAAACATGATTCACCACATAAACAAAAACAAAGACTGCTTGACCACCTCAATAGATGAAGAAAAGGCATTCAATGAAATTTAGCATGATAAAATCCCTCAACAAACTAGGCATAGAAGGAACATACCTCAGAATTATAAAAGCCGCATATGATAAACCCACATCCAACATCATAATGAATTGGGAAAACTTGAAAGCATTCCCCCTAAGAACTGGAACAAGATAAGTGTGTCCATTGTCTCGACTTCTAGGTAACATAGTATTGGAAGTCCTAGACAAAGCGATCAGGTAAGAGAAAAAAATAAAGAGCATCCAAATCAGGAAAGAAGAAGTCAAACTATCTCTGTTTGCCAACAATATGATCTTGTATCTAGAAAACCCTAAAGACTCCACCAAAAGACTCTTAGAATTGGTAAATAAATTCGACAAAGTCTCAGGTTACAAATTCAGTACACAAATCAGTAGCATTTCTAGATACTAATAACAGTCAAGTGGAGAGTCATTAAAGGACTCAATACCATTCACAACAGCTACAAAGAAAATAAGATACCTAGGAATATACCTAACAAAGGAAGTTAAAGACCTCTACAAGGAGAACTACAAAACACTGATGAAAGGAATCACAGATGACACAAACAAATGGAAACACATTCCATGCTCATGGATTGGTAGAACCAACATCATTAAAATGCCCATACTGCCCAAAGTGATTTACAGTTTCAATACAATCCCAATCAAAATACCAGTATCATATTTCACAGATCTAGAAAAAATAATCCTAAGCTTCATTTGGAACCAAAAAAAGAGCCCTAACAGCCAAAGCAATCTAAAGTAAAAAGAATAAATCTAGAGCCATCACATTACCTGACTTCAAATCATACTACAAGCCTACAGTAACGAAAACAGCATGGTACTGGTATAAAAGTAGAGATCTAGATCAATGGAACAGAATAGAGAACCCAGAAATAAAACTATATACCTACAATCAACTGATCTTCAACAAAGCAGACACCAGCATACACTAGGGAAAGGAAGACCTATTCAATAAATGGTGCTGGGAAAACTGGATAGCCACATGCAGCAGAATGAAACAGGATCCCTATCTCTCACCATATACAAAAATTAATTCAAGATGGATTAAAGACTTAAATGTAAGGCATGAAACCATAAAAATTCTGGAAGAAAATGTAGGAAAAAGCCTTTTAGACGTCACCCTAGGCAAACAATTTATGACTAAGACCCCAAAGGCAAATACAGCAACAACAAAAATAAATAAATGGGACTTAATTAAATTTAAAAGCTTCTACACAGCAAAGAAATAATCAACAGAATGAACAGACAATCTACAGAATGGGAGAAAATATTTGCAAACTAAATATTCAACAAAGGACTAATATCCAGAATCTACAAATAACTCACACAAATCAGCAAGAAAAAAACAACCCATCAAAAAGTAGGGAGAAGATATGAGCAGAAGTTTTTCGAAAAAAAATAGACAAATGGCCAAAAAACATGAAAAAATGCTCAACATCACTAATCGTCAGGGAAATGCAAATCAAAACTACAAGTAGATACCACCTTACCCTTATCAGAATGGCCATTATAAAAACTCAAAAAGCAATAGATGCTGACATAGAGGCTGAGAGAAAGGAATGCTTATACACTGTTGGTGGGACTGCAAATTAGTACAACCCCTATGGAACACAGTATGGATACTCCTTAAAGAAATAAATGTAGACCTACCATTCTATCTAGAAATCCCACTGCTAGGTATTTACTCAAAGGAAATGAGGTCATTTTATCAAAAAGACACCTGTACTTGAATGTTTATTACAGCACGATTCACAATTGCAAAGGTGAGGAATCAATCTAAGTACCCTTCAATTCATGAGTGGATAAAGAAAATATGGTATATATATATATACTGTGGCGTACTACTCGGCCATATAAAGGAATGAAATAATGTCATTTCCAGCAATGTAGGTGGCACTGGAGACCATTATCCTAAGTGAAGTATCTTAGGAATGGAAAACCAAACACCCTATGTTCTCACTAATAAGTTGGACTTAGTAGACGGGTACACGGGCAAAAAGCAGTATAGAGGACATGAGAAACCAAGAAGGGGGGAGGACAGGAGCATGGGTGTGGGACAAAAACTTACCTATTGGGTACAGTGAACACTATTCTGGTGATGGGCACACCAAAAGCCCTGGCTTAAGCATTATACAAGGTATCCATGTAACAAAAACCCTTGTACCCCCTTAATATTTTGAAATTTAAAAAAATTTTAAAAAGAGTCCATAGAGCAATTTGACAGTATTTGTCCAACACTATCCAAAAGAGAGAGACCTTGTATCTAACAGTCTTTAACTTTTTGATCATTGTGGCATGGGTTATTCATAAAACTTTCCCAAGGCATTGATGAAAGAGCCCTCAAGATCACTTACTTCTCTTCACTCTGATTAAATCATCTTCATACGGCATTTTGATAACTAGTTTACCCTCACCATTACCACGGTGTGTTACTAGCACAGAATACAAAATATCATAGAAATTAAAGAGTCTTCAGGAGTAAACCATATACAATGACGATTTGGTAAATCTCATAATGCTGGCATTTCTAACTGGTGAGTAAATAATCAATTATTCCATCAATAGTGCTTAGAATATTAGTGATCCATTTGGAAAAAAATAAGATTAGATCCCTCTCTGATAATGTAAGAGTCATAAAATTGGAAAATAAGAAATAAAACTGGCACAATTTATAGATATAATTGTATATGTTGAAAAATCTAAAAGCACATGTGTTGGGACTCAGAAAACAACATCCCAAAGTATGGTGCCTTGGCATGCTGAGCACTTTAAACTAAAGGAAACTAAAAGACCTTAGAAGTAGCCTCAGAACCAAGGACTTTCTGACCTCCTGTTTTTCCGCTCCAAGCACAGGATGACACTGTCTGAAGTTCCCTTATCTAAATTTCCTCCAGAAGGAACACAGTTGCCTTTGATTGCCTCCCCGAGATGTCCTTAACCAGGGAAGATTAAACTCATATGGCAGGAAGGAAGACTGAGGGATTTTACCACACCTAGACAGACTTTATCTGAAGCTATTGTCAGTTCTTCAGTCATCTTCAGTGTCCAAAGACAATCATTTACAAACTATTGTCTGTTCTTTGGACCCATTCAACACTGCTAAAAATCATTTACTGCCCTTCAAAATTGCCTACATTCCCCCATCTTCCTCTCTCCTATGAAGAAGGGTACATAAGATTTGAACCTCTTTGGGTTATTAGGTATTCACCTGCCTGTAATTCCCCCATACACACAATAAACTTGCCTTTTTCTCCTGTTAATCTATTGTCATTTTATTTCAGCAGACTTGAAACTTCAAAGGGGGAGGGAAGTTTCCCTTTGCCCCATGCATGCAAATGAATTATTTAGATAATAATTGCTGGATGTAAAACCAATATAAAATTTATTTGTTTTTGTATCTCAATGTAGGCGAAGGGAAAATGACTTTCATCCACCATTCTAGTTTTTTTTGCTGGGCTACAGATTAAATTGACATATGACAGATTAACAGGAGAAAAACTATACTTAATTACATGCATACACACAGGAGTCCCACAAAAATACGAAGCTCAAGGAAGGGCCAGATGATTGAAGCTTATATAGCATCCTGAGCTGTAGAAAGGAATAGGGGCTTCGGGCTTCTGGGGGACGGTGGAGTAAGTTACAGGAGGGAGAGGGGAGAATACGTATGGTAAATAAAGGCTGCCTTCTCATGGAGAAAAGCATCTCTCAGGTGATAAAAGTTGTCTTAGAGCAGCTCTGCTCCTGATAAAAATAGCTGTACTTATGAAAATTTCTTTTATAGATTTAAATTTCTTTTACAAAAGCACAGCTTTTCGGAGTTATTCCTATGTCTGCGGTTTCTCCAAATAAACATCTAGTAATCAGTACACCAAAGAGGAATAATTGGGAGTGATGTGTCCTGAGGCCCAACACTAGCAACAGAATGAAATTTTTAAACAATACAGTTTGAAATACCATAAAAAATATTAAGCTCATAAAAAAAAAACTAATAAAAGCTCATCTTGTAACCAAGTGGGAGCACTCTCTCTTGGTCTCCACCATCTGGGGGATGTAATTTTCAGGTTACGTCCAGTGGCCAGCCTGAAAATGGCTGGGAACCCGAGATTTTTTTGTTAGGAATGTGGCAAGCTCTCAGGAGTGTTTGCCATAAGAAATCTCATTTATAAGGGGCTTTTGTCACCTCAACCTTTGTTGCCTAGTTCTGTCTGTGGCAACAAGAGTCCATCTTAACCTGTTTCTGTAAGGATGAGGGAATCTTTGGGATGGCATCTCCTCTAAAGAGGCTATTGGATTGGGTTGCTTTGGAATAGGTGCACCATTGAAAATTCATGGCCAAAAGATAGGTCCTTTAAATTAGAAAGACTGCTAAATTTAAACAATAGATTTTAGGGATCTCTTATTCTAAACAACTGCCTTATTTGTACAGATTGAAAAATTAAAAGAAAAGACACATAATAATGTCATGGCTAGCCTTAAAAATTCTCTTGACAAAATTGAAGAGCAAAAATTTGACCTAACGAAGATAAAATCCTTTGTATGCTGCCCCTATGGGAATAACTGCTCCTGCAGGAATCAAAACGAAGGCCAGTTTACCTTGTGGCCTTTGTAGTTAAAATTCTGTGCATTTACCCTAACAGCCTGGGTGTGAGTCCTGATCAGAGGATGAGACTGTTTTGGCTTGATATTTACATAACTTTTGACTTTTTGAGGTACTCATTTATTATTGATCCTTTGCCCTTGCTTAGCCTTTGAGTTCCTCTCTTCTTCTGTCTGTGGGAGGCACATGAGACTTTTCAGCCTTTGTGTGTAGACCGTCATCTGAGAAGCTGAGACCCTAGAGTACATGGCCAGACAGAAATGTGCATTGTATCCTGTTTGTGGCTAACACAACTTTCCTTTCTTAGAGCTGTCTTTGAGGCAGTTCTGGATCTTGTAAAAACATGTTTTCTGCCCCTTTGGAGACACCTCGTGGGTCTTTGGTTAAGTCATCAGCCTGGTTGTCACTGGAAAGTGTACCTTTAGTAAAAGTTCAAATGCCAAAAATATCAGCTGTTGGTCCCAGCTAAAATCTGATAATAAGAGATTTGAATGGATTTTTTAAGAGCTCTGTAGTCAAAAGTCAACTTAATTAAAAATAATATTTAGGATATATACAAATGAAGATATATATATATGTATGTGTATGTGTGTGTGTGTGTGTGTGTGTGTGTGTGTGTGTGTGTGTGTGTGTGTGGATAGATAGATAGATAGTTTTGGGGCCTCTATTCTCTAATTCTTCTTCTTGGACCCCTGCTAGCCGTGTGTGCTCTCTTTGTCTGTTTCTCTATATGTGTCTGTCCCTCCTTTCTCTTGCCACCCTTAATGCCAAAGGAAGGCATTTTTCGAACAGCCTGATATTCCTTAAGGAAAACAGAGAAGGTGCCACAGACTCCTTTTTGGGGAAGAAACTTCTGATTTTCCTCATGAAATCCCAAGAATTGTAAGTAGACAGATTCTTCTCAGGTTGACTTTTGAGAATACCAGAAATTTCTTTGTATTTTGAGAGAATTTGGCCTTTGTATGTAGAAGGCCATGGCAAGAATGGCAATGTTAGAGGCAGCTAATTACACGACAGGGGCTTCTCACTCCTCTGAGGGTTTAGATTTTTTTTAAAAGGGTGCAGTTTAAATACTTACAGAAATATCTTTGTAAGGAAGTGCACTGTGAAAGCTTTGCATTGTGCAATCCCACAGCATTTCTCTCTTTTTAGGGACTGGAGAGCCAATGTGAGCTCCACCCTGAGCTCAGTGGTCCAGTTAAGGAAAAAAAAAAAAAAGACTAAATTAGAAGCTATTTGTCTAAAGGAAATTGCTCTCATTATAAAACGCTATGATAGGCCACAGCAGTGACTCACACCTGTAATCCTAGCACTCTGGGAGGCCGAGGCAGGCGGATTGTTTGAGCTCAGGAGTTGAAGACCAGCCTGAGCAAGAGTGAGACCCCGTCTCTACCAAAAACAGAAAGAAATTATCTGGACAACTAAAAATATACAGAAAAAATTAGCCAGGCATGGTGGCTCATGCCTTAGTCCCAGCTACTCGGAAGGCTGAGGCAGAAGGATTGCTTGAGCCCAGGAGTTTGAGGTTGGTGAGACTAGCCAGGGCAACAAAGTGAGACTCTGTATAAAAAAAAAAAAACCTATGATGAATTCCTAAGATTTTGTGTTACTTTGGCATCCATTTTTAATCTTCCTCTAATTGACCCACCTAACCAAACCTCGTCTTAAAAAAGCTTAGACTCTTACCCTCTCTGTGCTTTGAGACATAAATTAGCTATCTGCTTTCCCTAAAACTCAATAAGGGCTTCTCCAGATAAACTTCTACCTTTTCCATTCACAAAGACACAGTTTGAATTTAACTGTTCTTTTAAGCTGGTATGTTTTACTCGTCTTATGGCTAAAATTCTAAAATCAATACTATAAAGTCTTTACGTGTACATATGTATATGTTGTGTCTACATAGATGTGTCTACACATATGTTTATATATTGTCTACAGCTGGTACCAAAATAACTTAAAGATGGGTGAGTACTAATAAATTAAATAACTAGTCCCAATAGTTTTGAAGTTCGTGTCACTTTAATAATCCTTGGTAAATAAAAATAGTTTTAAAATTATTAGTAAAATAGAATAAAAACATCTTCAAAATTTAATTTAGATATTTTTATTTGTGACTACTGGTCAGGTAGATTTAGGCAATTTTTGTTAGCTATTTTAAGGTTGTAAAACTGTTGCTTTTATAGTACTTTTGATACTTGCTTAACTTGTCTGTAAACTTATGTCTTTAAATTTGATCCTTTGGGCCATGGTGAGGTGTAGGGACAACACTGGCTTATCTTTCCTGGCCCAGATGTGCCTATTGGCCATACTGGAAAAGATGAAATAGATAGATAGGTAGATATCACCTCACATAGTTACCACTTTCTTTTCTTGATGCATATGACTGATAGTTCTTATTAAGATCATTTTTTACCTTTTGCAATGCTTTATTCTACATATTTTGTACACACATACATTACCACATTAAATTTCCCCTACAACCCTAATATGTATGTGTTGTTGTCAATATTTTAAAGATTAGAAAACAGAAGCATAGAGAGGATAACTGGCCAACTCTTACAGTAAGAGTCTCAAAAAGAGTCAGGACTGGTACCTGGACAAGACTGTACAAAATCTATACTGCACATCACTATGACACAAAACTTATAATGTCATTTACAGAGATGCTAACCTAAGTAATAATAATTTATTTCCTATGAGCCCTGAGATCTCAGTGAATGCCTCTACATGTTCAATATGCAATGGGATGGAGAGAGGTCGATTAATGGGTACATATATACAGTTTGATGGAAGAAATAAGACCTAGTGTTCAGTAGATCAGGAGGGTAACTCTAGTTAATGATAATCTATTTACATTTCAAAACAGCTAGAAGAGAATAATTTGAATGTTTCTAGCATAAAGAAAAGACAAATATTTAAGATGATAGATGCCCCAGTTTCCCTGATATGATCTGGACACATTATATGAATGTATTACATTATCACATGTATGCTGAAAATGTGTACATCTCCTATGTATCAGTAAACATAAATAAATTTTAAAACTATGCAGTGAGTCCATTTAACATGTATGCAATTTTCCGATTTCTTAGGAAAAATACTTTATTTCATCCCTTCGTAGATACACCTCTCTATAATTCCATATGAGCTTTATTTCTATTTAAGAACTTGTCATTGTTGAGGAAAAGAAGAAAGGCTTAGTCCTTTCCTGTTTCATACCGCAAACGTGGTCAAAGGGGTCAGATCTGCTTTTGTTCAGTGGTCTTCAGAAGAGAAAGGTAGGAGGCCCCGTATAAGGAGAAGGTAGGCCTAGGGCCTCCATACTGAGTCCAAGACGCCAGGAAGAGCTCAGCATACCAAATGTCTTTTGAACTTCGTTAAGTTAAATCTCACTTAATTGGTTACAATTAGATTAACCTGCACCATATCATTTTGACGATTCTGTTAATAGTGTGCATTGTCTTTCCCATAGACAGTCACTGCGCTAGGGAAAGTTGTGTGCAGGAAGCTATTGACAGCTGGCATCTCCCTGTCAGCAGGTTATGAGCAGACATTGCAAGAGTACCCTGGGGCTGAAGAAATTGCAAGCATTGGACATCGTATTTTTGCACATGGAGCTTATACAAAGGAGACACTAATCAATCCTGAGGCCAGTGTACTCAACAGTGGTTTTTACCACAAATGCAAAAATCTTCTTCTGGGACAATATCTTACAATGTTCATCAGTTTCAAAATGTGACTTAATAAAATACCAGGGCATAATTCTGGCTACTCGTCTCATTGGTGTGGATCAGATCTGGAAATGTGCCACTAAATTGGACTGCAAGGGAGGTTATGCTAATAAATAACAAAGAGCCCATGAGAAGTGGCTTTTGTCTATTAAAGACAAAATCATGCTGAAGTTACAGTGTATGTTGTTTAACACAGGCTTACATTTATTCCTGCTTCATAGAAGGGGGTCCTCTCCCAAAGTTCTTAAATATCGAACTAGATCATTTGTACTAGTTCTGGAGGCAAATGAGGGTAGTTGGAAATGTACAGAGGAAGCCTACACAGGGAACAATCAGAAAAATCTCATGAGGCATGTTCTGAATATAATTTTAAAGGAGGAATATGGTTGAGAATTGAGCAGGTTATGGTCTGAGTCATTTCTTAAGACACTGTGACAAGTCTGAGGGGTCAATAGGCACAAATGTCTCCAGGAGCCAGGTAGGTGTCATCACTGAGGGAAAAGACAGGACCAGAGTCAGGAGGGAGGATTGGAGTGGTGAAGACCCCTGAGCTAGCACCCTTTCCACAGGGGGGGGCTTCTACTCAGCTCTAATTGAACGTTGATAGCGCTGCCGTAACAGAGGCTGAGTGTACCAACCAACATCATACGATTTTTTTAAGATGAGACAAGAATACAAATTTTCTGTGTGAACTATTCCAATTTAAAACTTTAGCTTCCAAACCAAACTTACTGAATAATGCTGTATATGCTGAAAAGAAGAGGGGTTTTTTTTGTTTGTTTTTTGAGATGGGAGTCTCGCTCTGTTGCCCTAGCTAGAGTGCAATGGCGTCATCTAGCTCACTGCAATCTCAAACTCCTGGGCTCGAGCGATCCTCCTGCCTCAGTCTCCCGAGTAGCTGGAACTACAGGTGCATGCCACCACATCCAGCTAATTTTTCAATTTTTTTGTAGAGACAGTGTCTCAATCTTGCTCAGTCTGAGAAGAAATTTTTGAGCCAGATACATCCCCCTGGGACTGCAGTATATGTATTTTGCTTTTTGCCTTATATTATAGACACTTAAGTACAGATCATTCTGCCCCATGCGGGTGTCAGCATCACAGAGGGCGTACTCTGTATCTCATTCATCTTGGCATCCTCATAACCTATAAAAACGATCTCCATACAACATACATTACAAAAAAATGTGTTTCATGATAAAAGATGGTAATGAACATTAGGCAGAACAGGGTTTCAAGGCAGAGCACTATTAGCTCTGGATTGAGTCCTGACCAGCTCACCATTGTCCACATTTACGTAAGGACATTAATGGTAAAATTATTATACTTTCACACAATAGGAAGAAAGAATGGTAGTTAAAAAATTATGTGGATTCGTTTTGCTGGAAGGTTGTATGATGCCATGTAAGGGTCTAATTCTGGTTTTTTAACCTAGAAGCTGGACAAGAGATTTAACACCTCCTAGCACACAGGTCTTGCCCCCTGAAATTCACTGCCCACCTCTGTGCAATGTCCCACACCATGCTCTATGCCTGGAATCCTCATCTCTTTGCTAAAGTCCCAACAAAAGCCTGCTTATCCTTTAGGGCCAGTTCAAGTGGCCCTGTCTTCTGGAAGCCTTCTTTGTCCCATCAAGCCAAGTAACTTCCTTCATCCTCAGTGCCCATAAAACCATGTTCACACAAGTGGTATTGCCTCTGTCACATTGTAATCAAATTAGGTATTTATAATTATTTTCTTTGGTTTCTCCGGGGACAAACACAAAATGTGTTTCATGTATCAAAGTATACACTATGACTTTTACACTTTCAGGACTACAGGGCCCTGTCCTTAAACGTTCATTTTATATTCATAAACATAGAATCATTCTCCTGTTAACAACACAAAATGAAATTTACTAGGAAGGTGAATGACAACTCCAGAACACACTGTTTTGTAGGAAATAGCACAGGTTGAAAAGAAGCAGGACAACTCAGTGCTAGGTTAGAATCTTTTATGACAGCTAATGTTCATTCTCTGCCAGATTTTACAGAACGACTTTCCTCTGAGTATTTTCAGGTTATGTGACTTTACACCAAGTGGAAACAATAATCAGAGCAATAATTAAAAGAAGAGAAAGTGAATCCAAGGCAAGAGGAGTAGAGGAAAAAAACCTTTCAAATATGTGTAAAAAACTGTTTTAATAACCTGCAGAATCTTGAGCACCAAGAAATTCATAGCTCAGGTTTCCAGCAGAGTAGTGATGAGACATGCATTTGCGTGAGAGGGAACTGGGGATATTATGAAACATGAAAGGAAAGCTGAGTTCCTCCTGGGCAAATGGCCCTACCTAACTCTACTTGTTCTGAGTACAGGGCATTATTTTATGCATATTTGTCTTTTAGTACCCTGCCAAAGCACAGTTACAAAATCTGTGGCCATTCTGCAGGCAGTGTACAGCTTTCATCCACAGAGTCCAGATCCAACCAGCAAAACTGGGTCCTACACAGGAGGATCTGAAATTAGATTCCTTATCACAGAAGCAGCAGCAGTGCGGTCCTTGGGTGTCCGTTGGTGAGCCAAGTGATCAAGCAAAAAGGTTGATTACAAAACTAGACCACTTGCCAATCTGTGGCTTTCTGTGTGGCCAAGATTCAGACCCTACTGGCTCTGCTGGCCCCACCCACCCAGGCTACTCTATATTTACAGTTCCAACTAAGGAGCGACCAGCTGTCCCTGAGCCCCAGGACCAGCTGGATCACAGGAGCCACAGCACAGAGACTGAGTAAGTCAGAGACCCCTAGAGCTGGGACAGGAGGAGCAGTGGTGGGGCAGCAACTGACTGAGGGGTGAGCTGACGTGAGTGCCCAGGAGACACGGCACACTTTGGGGACAGGAAGGGAAAGGAAATGGGAACCCAGCATGACAGCAGAGGGGCATGCAGACACTAAAGCATGTGTCATAACCGAGACAGATGCAAGAGCAGTTACTTCTCTTCTTTCCTCACAGGAAACATGGTTCCAAAGCTGCTCCATTCCC
>RJWJ010019440.1:0-30306 GCA_004363605.1 Indri indri | reverse complement strand
GCCAATAACTGCTGAAGGAGGGACTAAATGAGGGAGAAGTGGGCTGACAGGACAGACGGAAACAGAAATCTTCAATACCGTCTAATTTTTTCAAAGTTGTAGTCAACCCCCACTCGATGTCTTTCTGTTTACTCTGACAGTCTCTAGGTGGTAGTGCCACGTGACTATGATTCGGCCGAAGGTGGGAGGAACAGGAAAGTACTCTCGAGTACCTGAGTAAACCACAGAATGAGCTGTAACTGCCACATACCCTCAAGTGGCAGCTCAGTGCTACAAGCCACCACAGGCAATGATTTGTTTGCAGTGCTAGGAATCCTCAAGCGAGCCTATGTGGTCTTGACGATTATTACCCTATTTCACAGATGAGGGCGTTGAGGCCCAGAGAGGTGGAGTCACTTGTCTAAAGTCACATAGCTGTTAAGACGCTGAGCTGCCGTCAGCACCCAGAGCTTTCTGCTACATGGGCAAGCTGGGGCATCAGCCTCCGTGCAGCAGCGGGGAGCTGAGCACGCAGCGCCAGGAGGCAGGCCCTTACCGATGTACATGGAGCTGGTGTTGGGGAAGGGCTTGGCCGGCAGGATGGAGCTCTGCAGAGCTTCCTCATCGTTGGAGGGTGGCGGCTCATAGTCGGCGTCGTCTTCCACGGGTGCCTCTTCCTCCTCATTGGGGGACTCGTAGTCACCGTCATCCTCCCCATCCTGATCGTCATTGGGACTTTCATAGTCATCTTCTTCCTGCCAACACAGGGACGGGGGACAGTGCAGTTTGTGGAGGCTCCAGGGCACTCCACGTGCTTGTGTCTGCTCTCCCTACGCCAAGCCTCGAAATGGCACGCGCGGGGGCAGGTAGCCTGAGGCGGTCACTCCCATTTTACAGATGAGGGGCACACGCTATCACAGAGTCAGGAAGTCGTGGACTTGGGACCTCAGTCAAGGTCTCTGACCACCAGGCGAGTGAGTGCCTTTTCCTTGACACCTTTTTTGCACAACAGAAAGAGAGAAGAGATGGGGAGGGTGCTGGAATAGGGGTTCAGGAGCAGGCTGTATCTTGAGGCAACACCTTTTTTACTCCAGGCAGCACCAAGAGAAAGACTAAACGCCTGGAGTGTTTGCGATGATACGAGTTAATTGTCATTTCTGTTCTTAGTGTGCCTGTGCTCAGAAAATTTCTTCTCATTATAACCTAGCACAGCACTGTAGGCCCAGCTAATGGGGGAAGCCAGATAAACAAAGCCCGTTCATTGGAAGGAGATTAGGTCGTGTCTGGTAGAGGACAGTCAAGGGCTGTGCTACCCTTTTTGCTGAGAGCTGACTATATAGGAATGACATCTTAATATTCATGACATCTGACACTGGGTTTGAAGCTACTCTCTTGGAAACAAAGGCTCTCTAAATTTGAGATTTTTATTGTATTTTATTTTTGCTTCTTCCTGGGTCTCAGGGAAAGTAAGCCGTAGGTGTTGGGTGCCTGCCTTTGAAGCCGTCCAAGAAAGTGAACAGTCACAGTGCTCACTTCCCACCATCAGCCACCGAGCGAGGGACGCTCTTCACTGTCTTGCCAGTGTGTACATGAACAAACCCAGTCCAGTCCAGTGGGTCCATGAACAAACCCAGTCCAGTCCAGTAGGTCCATGAACAAACCCAGTCCGATCCAGTGGGTACATGAACAAACCCAGTCCGATCCAGTGGGTACATGAACAAACCCAGTCCAGTCCAGTGGGTCCATGAACAAACCCAGTCCGGTCCAGTGGGTCCATGAACAAACCCAGTCCGGTCCAGTGGGTCCATGAACAAACCCAGTCCGGTCCAGTGGGTCCATGAACAAACCCAGTCTGGTCCAGTGGGTACATGAACAAAGCTAGAGCTCTGCGGTCAAGGGCGCTGTGGAAAGAAGCAATGGGAGGTGGCAACTTTTCCAGGAAAGGGAGGTACCAATATCCTCGAAATCCTGACACCTTTGACGAATGGCTTAAGGAAGATTGTATTTAAGTTGTTCAGTTGAAAGATTCCTGTGTTTACTTTTGAGTTTGGGGATGTCAACAAACAAACAACTACAAGTAGGAAGGCAAAGGGAGGGTTGAGTGCCTTCCCAACTTCAAAAGAGACTTTGTCCTGCCCTGTCCATGTTCTTGCAACTTAGGAGCAGGTGGGCCGAGCCCCTGAGGAACGGCACTTCAGAACAGTGGCCTGTACAGGGAGGTCGACACACAGGTGGCCTCTCTCCAGTCCCTGCTGGCTCCTGTCCTGCCCAGACCCCTTGTTCCTGACTTTACACCAGCCCTGTACCCCATAAGCCTTTCTCAAACAACAGACTTTTCCTCTCTGCTTCTACAACAATTATTTTCTCCCTATCATTTGGCTCCTAAATTCGTATGCATGGTTTGGTTGCTAATCATCTTCTGCCGTATGGGTGTTAAAGTAAATTAAAATGGAGACCGGACCTGAAGAACCCTGAACAGACAAAACTGTTCAGGCCTCGTAAGTGACCTAAACCTTGCTCGATTTGCAAACATAAGCAACACTTAACTTGAGCTTTTTCTTGTAAAAGAAAAACAACTTACAAGGTCAAGCAATCGGAAGTAGCCAACAAACTTATAATTTTATACCTAGGAACCTTCCAGCAAGATAGACCGAATAAGACAACTTTATAACTGTAACCAATCAAGTATTTTCTTTGTATTACTTCTGCATTCACGGGGGTACCACTCCTGGTTTGGTGCTGCCTGACTCATGAATCACTGTTTGTGCAAATAAACTCTTTACAATTGTCCTGCGCCTCGGTGTACCTTTTAAACGTGTGTTACCCATAGTGTAAAATGCTTACGTGATTGGGTTCCTGATGTCCACCCACCTCCCCGTTTCCCCCTGTGAAGAGCCGGGCGCATCATGGAACCACTGAGTTTTCCAGCCACCAGTGAATGGAAAGCAAACCCTCGGTGAGCAGAGGGATGGGACGGTGTCCCCGGGCTGAGCACCAGAGGGCTGCGTGGCAAGGATTCAGCTCCGAGAGAAAACAGAATCATTTTGGGGGAAAGTCTGTTCTATTTTCCCTGTATACAAAATACATCTGTCATGTTTCTTTGTTTTCATGTAGAAAGCATAAACTTGGCTAAACATCTTTTTGTTTTTAAATTAAATGCTTTCTTTTACTAGAATCCCAGTAGGACAAGGGGTATTTTGTTCCTGCTTTCTAAAGGCACCAGAGGCAGCCACTTACCAGAAAGACCACTGGACTGAGGGTCAGGCGACCTGGGCGGCAGGGTGCCTGTAACTCGCTGTGTGGCTCTGTGTAAGTCACATTCTCCCCTGGGCTCAGTGGCTTCATCTCTGAACTGAACAGATTAGGCTACGATCCCTACTAGAGCCCTTAGCCCAAGGCTAGCTACATGAGTGGTGATCCTACGTGTAGTTTTCTGGGGAGGGGACGTACAGAATCCATCTGACTCTCAAAGGGGTCCCTGGGACCCTTCAAATGTAAAAACTGACTGGATTGGACCCTCCCTGAGGTCTTTTCAAATTCTTTTCCTTCTGTGCTACCAGTGGGGACTAAAGTCCACAAGAAAAGCTCCTTGAGAGTGGATTTCTAGGAGAGTTCATTTTTGGAGATAGGTGGGGGATGGGGAAAGGCGCTGCATGGGGTGGGTAATGGTGGATAACGGCATGGTCAGTGAACTACAGCCCAAGGGCCAAGCCCTGCCCCACCCTCTGTTTTCGTAAACAGAGGTTTATGGGCACGTAGCCACACCCATCTGTTAGCTCATCCACCCGGCTGATTTTGTGCTCCGGTGGCAGAGTTTAGTTGAGACAGAGGCTGCCTGGCACCCAAAGCCGAAAATACCTCCTGTCTGGCCCTTTGCAGAACACCCTTTCTGAGCCCTGGTTGTTAGGGGCCTTGCTCCATGTGGCTTTGTGCTGGGACCTGATGACAAAGCCACCCTGGATGCTGCTGTCAGGTGGAAGAACAGCCCACACCATACTCACAAAGGACGACCAGCCACCGTTGTCCTCTTCATGGCTTTCTGTGGAAGGAAATGACACCACTGTCAGCACCGAAGGAAGCCGCCACTGGAAGGGAAGTCAAAGCAGCTCCTGCATCTGCGCCCTCCCCACCTGTGCCCCAGCCCAGGCCTTCCTCCTCCTTCCGCACAGCTGGGGCTTAGCCACTTACTGGCAGCTCCGGGGAGTCTACCTGGGGGGCTCATCCTCCCGGAGAACCAGAGGGCAGCAGTGGTTCTCCACCCTTCCCGTGGCGAACATCACCTAGGAGTGCTTTAAAATGTGCAGACACTTGAGGCCCCATCCCTAGAGCTTCTCATTCAGCAGGACTGGGTGAGGCCCAGCAATCTGCATGTTTACACTGTGTGCAACTGAACCGCTGAAAAACTGCTTTAAAGGCTCAGAAGCAGCCCCTCCCACAGGCGCAGACGCAGGGAGAAGGCACAGTCGAGGGACCAGGAAGCAGGCCCCACCAGACAGAGAATCTGCTGGCACCTTCCCGTGGACTTCCCGGACCCCAGAACTGTGAGAAATAAACTTCTGCTGTTTGCTGGCCAAAAAAATAAAAAATAAAAACAAAAAAGCCTCAGAAGCAGGGGAGTGGGCCCACATCCGGTGCTCAGTCAAAGGCTGGGTCCTTCTGCCCCACGCAGCCCCCAGACCCCCTCAGTGTGTCTCTGCAGACGTCCCAGCAGAGCAGGAGCTCTGAGTCGGGTGCCCTGCAGAGTGACTTCTCTCCTCCCCTCGATCGGGACCCAAGCCCTTTCCTGGGTAAGAACCGGTCGCCTGCATGACACCCAAGGAGCCCTAGGCACCCGAAAGGCAGAAGAACTGAAGGCCGACCACCTCCTAAAGCAATTGCCTCTCAGCCCCAGCCTTTACCTGTCTCTTCAGGAAACCGCTGGACTTGGGGTCTGCAAAGGCAAACAGCATTGCGTTAATGGTCCTATTGATTTAAGGGTGTCTCCCTCTTTCCTCAATCCAGTCCTGTGACAGGAGCCCCCGGTGCAGGGTGTGTCTCACTGCCCAGGAAAGACTTGTCCTTGTTGCTTGGCAACTGGGGCTAGCATGCTCCAAAGAAGATTCTGGAAACCACAAAAGCCACATTGGTGGCACAACTGGGAGCGTGACGCTCTGGAGGAAGTTCCCCTGACGTACGGACCCTGGGGGCAGGATGCAGGGCAGGGAGAGGGAACCCCCGCCCTCCTGGGGCACCACGTCCAAGACCCCTGGGACTCAGGGAACCACCGCAGGCTCAACATGACTTTAGAAATTCTTGGGTTGCCTCCCAAGGGGCCCAGGGCCAGCCCACTCACTTGCGTGTGAAGATGCTCCTCCTCTCTTCGTTCTTGTTGATTTCTTGACTTAACTTACTGAGAATCCTGTAAGATAATGAGACAGATACAGAAAGATGACCACCTCCTTCCGGCCTCGGCCTTCCCACTGAGCCCTGAAGTTCCCTGATCTATAAGACCTCGGGGCGCCTGGGCCACCCTTGGCCAGCCTCTTTTTGGTCACCTCCGTGGGGCCCCTCTGCTCCTCACTTCCTCCCAGAACCTGTCGCCCCGTCCCCCAGCCAGACCTTGCTCCTGCCCAGGAAGCCCTCTCTCCCCCTGCTGATCTCTCCGGCTGAGCCTTCTGCATCTAGCTCAGAGCCTCTCATTAAAGACCTGTCAGCTCACACGTGGCTTCCCCTCCGCTGAAATGCAGGAGCCGCAGGATGTGGAGACTATAACTGTGTATTTTATTGTATTATTATTCCCGGGGCTGAGGTCCCCTGACTCTTGCATGAGCATCCTTGTGGTGACGTCTTGCTCCCAAGAATCTTCAAAGCATCTCCCAGACCTAGAGGAATCAGCTACTTGTTGCATATTTCTTATCACAACCTCTAGGAGGCTGTTCTTTGACTGTTTTCTCCTTCCAGTATCCCCTCCCTGACTCCTCCTCAGTGACACAGATTCTTTTAAAAACCTGGATAAGAATCCCCTAAAAAAGCATAGCCTGCAGAATGAGAGACCCCCTGAGTCACCCATCCCCCTGGGGCCACCTTGGCCAGGACACTTAAAGATACCCTTAAGTCCTCGGGTACCTCCATGCCTGAAATCGCAAAGCCTCAACCACCAGGACAGGGAGGGCTTGTCATCGGGACCACAGCTCCAGCACGTACCAGCAACAAGCGTCCATTCCACTCTCAGACCTCTGGGACACGAGGCTCCAGCCCCTCCCAGCACCCACTGCTGAGACTAACAGGCCCACATTAGCAACCAGCTGGGCTCCGTGTTTCCTGCGGATTTGGGGCACCTGGAAGGATCCTCAGAGATTATCTAGCCCAACTGCATTGTAGAGAGGGGGCGACACAGGCCCAGACAAGGAAGAGTGTTCACCCACAGCCACAGCGGGTCAGCGATGAAGACTGCCCCTGTCCCCGCCACACACGCCAGCCCTACAAGCCAGGTGCCGTAATTTCCAAGCCGGCACCTCTCGGTGCACCACCTGCCTGTGTTCATCCCCTGTATGCTGCAGGCTCCCTGGGAGCGGGCGCTGTTGGGTCCCTACTTAGCACATCTATGAGAATGACCCGTGGTCTTCATTTGCTTAATGGTCTTCTTAACGATCATCTCAGGGTAACAAGTTTGAGCTAAAACAAACTAAGTTAGCAAAGAAAGTCCTTGGCATCTGCCACATCCAGCTTCCTTCATCATTCCCCAGCCCCCCAACTCTCCCGCTTCTCCCAGGGCTCCAAACCCTCCTACCTCATTAGAAGGACAGGATGAATGAATTTCCACAACTACTGCTGGGGACTTACGGGGACAGAGAAGGAGAAAGGGCAATGTTTAATCCCTTGTAATAATGTCATTGTTGAAATTTCACACTTCAGTGACTGCCCAGAGGTGGAGATATTTACAGCAGGGGTGGGGGCTTCCCGGTCACCTTCTGATCATGCCATCAGAATGCTCGAGACGTGGTTCTTTTTGGGTCCTTCGAGTGGTTGTTTGAGAAGATGATGGCATGCCAGGTGGAAGGTCTCCTACACAGCGGGCAGGGGAGCCCTTTAGTGTCCTGCATCCTGGCCATGTCAGGTGGTCACTGGTTATTCAACAAAATGCATTAAGGGCCTTCTAAGTGCCAGGGACTCCTCCTCCGCTGGGCGCTCGAGGTACATCAATGAAGAAAACAGACCCGAGATCTCTGCTCTCCAAGAGATTGCGTGCTAGTGGAGAGAGATCTTTAAGGAGGTGAGATTTGAAGTTAAGCGGTGGTGAGGGCTGGGGAAGGGGATGGCTGTGCAGGGTGGGGTGCAGTTGCCATTTAAAATGGTCAGACCTCAATGAGAATGTGACATTTCAGTAATGACTTGAGGGAGAGGGGGCCGAACCGCATCTCAGAGCCCCCGTCCCACACATCTTGGCTGGGCCCTGCTGAGTTCACAACGCTGCTTTGGATCTTGAAAGGACCCCCTGCTCTCTGCGGTGTCGTCTCCTACCAGTATCTCTAACAGCCAGGCTGGAGGCTGCTGGGGCTCTAACGGGGTAAGGAAGGAAATGCCAAACCGCAGCCTCAGCAGAGGAGCAGCAAAGAGCTGAGAGCAGGCAGCGCGGGGCCTGCAGTCGGCTTGCAGCCAAGCTCCCAGAGCCCTCCTCCTTCAGAGGCTTCAGAGAACACCTTCCAAGCCCGCGAGACCACTGCCAGGGGCTGGCAGGCAGGGGGGCAGTGCTGGTGGGCAAGGCAGGAAGATGGTTGCTACAACTACGGCCAAGTGCAAACTTTCAGAGTTGCACCCTACCCACAGAGGACCAAGTGACAGTGAGTGGCTGGAGGTGACTCATTCTCCCTCTACCACATAAACTCCAGGCTTCACTCAGGACCAGGGAAGGAGGTGGAGGGGACCAGGCAGCTGTAGACAGCAGTTCTCTCTGATACCCTTTGAGGCATGAGCTGGCCCTGGAATGGGCCGGACCTGCAACAGGAGGAAGTCAGGCCATTGCAGAAAGGTGGCATTCTATCATGACCTGGGTTCCAGCCCAACTGCATTCCTAACTTGCTGTATGATGGGGGCCAGTCTTCATCCTCTCAGTCTAAAGACCTTCCTGGTGATGTACAAGTTGTGGAACGTGTAGGCACAGAGAGTCTAACTGCAATGTCCTGCCTACTGTGTGACCTCTCCAGGCCCAAGATTCCTCATCAGCACAATAAGGGGCTTGGGCCTGACTAGGGAATCCCTGACAGGCCTGATCGTCAGGACCGCCTGGGTGCACCTGTTACACGCGTGTGTGACCAGGCCCCGCCTGGACTTAACTGATCGGACTCTCCAGGGGGAGGCCCGGGCAGCAGTAACACCAACCGGCCCCCAGGCGAGTTGTACGATCACAAAAGTTTTATGATAAATAAATCCGGTTATTCTTGACAGTGGTGAAATTGTGTGTTAAAAAAAGAGGAGGAGGAGGAGGGACAGAAGGAGGAGGAACTTTGCAACGATGAAGGAGTGAGGCAGGGAGTGGGGAGAGTAGGGCTCTCGGTCGGTCTCCGATGGAGCCCCCAGTTCTCCCTGTGTTCCAACAACTGCACTAGTGGGTCTCGAAGTCAACTGTGCTGATCACACAAGAAGGAAGAAAGAAAGAAACTAGAAAAGAAAGGCGGCTGGCAGGCCGGCAGGCAAGCAGGAAGGCAGGGAGAGAGCGAGGGAGGGAGGGATAGAAGGGGTGGAGAGCAGAAATAGCGGAGCACACGGCACCCAGTAAGAGTAGGCTCTGTCTCATGAAAATTCTATCTTTGTTTCCTACGTTGTCGCCGTGTAGTCGTATACTGGCTTATGGTGGAAAATGTATTTCTTACACAGCTTGCATGGTGAGAGCATTGGACCCACTGCCCTCCTCTCCCTGTACAGGGCCTTCCCCAGTGGGAGGCTCGCTCCCTTGACTCAGACTCCAGATTGCCCGCTGGCCCTCCCGGCACAGCAAGGGGCTCAGGCCCTCAGGCAGGGGGCGCATCTGCCTCTCCCCCAGCGCTGTCTCTCCAGCTCTCCTGTGGCCACAGAGCCCCCGTCTGGGCTCTGACGTCACCTTTGTCCACCCCTCCTCCCCGCACACATTCCCACTTTCAACTGGCCCTGGCTCTGCATGCCAGCCTCCTTTAAAGGAAAGAAGTGTTCTGTCTTTAAAGACCAATCTCCTTGAGCCAGACCTTCCAAATTCCGCCTTCCTCACCCAAGAAGCCAGGGGTCAGCCCAGATGTCTTAAGACTCAGGAAGGGGCCTTCCACCATCACCTCTGGCCTCAGCAGAGGACCACATGGGGCTGGGAAGTAATCATTTGAGGGCACGGCGTGGTCTCCCCACTGTTCACCCCGTTTCCTGCCCTACAATCTTGCACGTCACATTTTCCTTGAGCCTCACAATCACTTGCATGGTAGACAAGTATAACTATTCCCATTTTTACCAATGAGGAAGGTGAGGACCTGAAGGAGGTCAGATGTCAAGGGCCACATGACCAGTGTTACTGGGGAGCTGAGCCTTCAAGCCAAGTTTTCTGGGCTTGCACTGGAGAAGAAACGGCAGGTGAGAGGAGGCACCTCGTGTGCAGGCGGATTACCGAGGGTGGAGGAGGGCTGGAGACCCAGCCAGGGGTTAGCCCGTAAATGGGAGAGGGAAGGAGCATGTTAGAGGCAAGTCTTGTCACTGCTTCAGTTTTGCTGGTTGCTGGTCACATTCTCCAACAGGTACAAAAACACTCATTTGACCTCTGGGTCCCTCCCTCCACGCCTTTCCCGTCTTCTCTGTCTCGTTTGGAGGAACAGGTACTCAGGAGATGACACAGGATGCCATCCCTGCCATGAAGGGCCTCACAGCCTTCCAGGAAGACAGACAAATGACAGATAAGTCTGCATTTCTTCTCTGTTTGGATCCGAGATTCTCCCAGCCTAATTCCACTATCGGCGATAGGTCAAGTGAGAATGAGAACAGAGAGAGTCACCCAACGCCACCCACTCGTCACTCCCCTCTCCTTATTTTCTTACATTACACCGTGGATTTCAGTGTAAAACTTATAACATTTTCTTCTTTAATAAACCCCAAATAGGCACCACCAGATTTTAACATATATTCTGTTGATTTAACCAGACCATTGTCAGCTATATGGTGAGGTTTATCCGAGGCCCTGTAAAGGGAACCTTCATTGTTTTCTTTAAAAATCCTTCCCATTACAATATTGGGGTATCTTGGGGTCACCTATGTCCTGAGAGAGGGACTATATTTGCAGACAGAGACAGCCTTCCTCACCAGAATCTGGCTTCCTCCAAAATCTATTTAATGCTGATATTTTAAGCTTTGGAGAAGGAATCAGATATATTCGAAGGAGTGTAATCTTGTTTGGGTCTGCTGCACATAAACACAATTTCTTTTCCACAGCCCTTTAGGGTAGTGAGAAAAAAAAAAAATCAACTTATGTCCAAGGGAAGGGAATGAATAAGTATTGAACATTTATATGTGTCAAGGCAGCGCTAGACAATTCATGTGGGCTGCCTCCTTTAATATTCTCCTCTCCCTGAAAGCTAGTTGCCTTCGCTTCTACAGATGAGGAAACTGAGGCTCAGACTGGTGAAGCCACTTCTCCAAGGTTCCATTGGAAGGAAGGGGGCAGAGGCAGCCTCGGAACCTGGATCGCCCCATCCAAAGCCCCGTGCCCTTTCTATTCTTTAATCTTCCCTTTCTAAGAAGATAGAATAATTAGTAAAATATTCTAATTTGCGCTAATCGGGATTTTATGCAAAGTAGAATAGCTAACTTTTAGTGCGTATTATTATTTCCCCATTATTTCCTTTAATTGTCCCACTGACCCTTTGAGGCAGATTCTATTATTATCCCCATTTTACAGATGAGGAAGCCGAGGCTCAGAGAGCTGAGATAATTGTCCACGGTCTCACAGTCTTCCACAGCTTGTGAGTGGAAGGACTGAGTTTCAAGTAGTCTGACCACGGGGCCTGCACTTTTTCTCACTAAGCCCTCCCGTCTACCTGTTCACACCTACTATGGTAGTATTTAAAACCAGCAAGCCCGTGCAGTGTATTTCACCCTTTCCGTCTCTTTACAGTCTAGGAAACTGAAGGTGGTCTAGGATGTGCCCAGGTCACACGGCTCATTGGAGTAGAGCTGGAATTGGTGCTTATCACACATTTCTGCCGAGAGAAACGGTGATTCTCTGAGTCACTGATCAGGGTGGCCTGGACCCTCCCCTGACGTCTTCTCCATCAACGCCATGTTAAACCCTCATGTATCCCGGACAGACCTCCTAGTCTACCTGGGTACGCACTGAAACATATGGAGGGGATTCACCACAGGCCAAGTTTTCATTTCAGTTTCCGAATAGCTAAAGAAATATCCCACCCCTACCCCATCCACAAAGTGATGTTTGTAATTCTCCCTTCTACGTTAACCAGCAGCCACTGCTCACCCCACCTCCCTCTCCAGGCTCTCAGACATTGCTTGAGCTTAGCCTTACAATGAAAAAGGATATGCCAGGCTGAAAGGGCCTTCTTTGTCTCTGTCCCACTGCTCTGATTAAATACCCTCCATCCCCCGGCTTCCCAGCCACAGCCACAGATGGGAGGCTCCCATCTCATTAGTAGGATCATGTCCCTCATCTCCCAACTTGGTCCCATGCCCCCAGATGGGCTCCCCTCTAAATCATCTCTCACACTGTGCCGGACAGAGCCAAGACACAGGTTTACCTTGATCTCCTCCCTGGCGCACTCACACTCTCAGAATCCTTAGAATGGCTCACGGGGTCTTTACAAATGGTGACACGCACACCCCCTACCAGTCATTCTGGCCTCTTTGCTTCCAGTTCCCCAGGCACATGCCCCATCTGCTCTGCCCCACTGGTAGTTCTACTAAGCACGCTCGTGCCCTGGGACTTTGCAACAGGCTCTCCATTCCTAGAATGTCCTGCAATCAATCCTTCGTATTTCAAAATTTAACTTAAGGTCCCTTTGTTCCGTAAGTCTCCTCTGAATACTGTGGAGAAAATTACTCCTGCCTTCCTACTCCCATTGAACTTGCATATGCACACGTCACAGAACTGTTATAGTATAATCGCGTTGTTCGTACAGCTGACCCTCCCATTAGAATGTGAGTGTCCTAAGGATAGGAATTCTCAGGTCCCTTATCTCTGTGGCTTTGAGTAATTAACTAAGGCCTGACACATTGTAGGTACCCAGTAGTAGTTCACTAAATGAATTAAGTATCAATGAAGTATTAGTCTTGTATAGGGACCAGGAGATGCAAACTCAAATTCCCTCAAGGCATATATATATATATATACATGCAGAGAGAGAGAGAGAGAGAGCACTATATAGTTACCATTTCTGGCACTCTTCATTCCTTTGTGAGGATCCAGATTAATGTCTGGTAACATTTCTTTTCTGCCTCAAAGACCTTATTTAACATTTGTCGTAGTGTAGGTCAGTTGGTGACGAATTCTTTCAGATTTTGCATATCCGGAAAACTCTTTATTTCACCTTCATTTTTGAAAGGTATTTTTGCTGGGTATTGAACTCCAGATTGACAGTATTTTTCTTTTGGTACTTTACTTTCCGTACTCCACTGCCTTCTCCCTTGCATTATTTCTGACCAGAAATCTGCCGTCATCCTTATATTTCCTCCTCTGTATGTAATGCGTCTTTTTTTTTTTTTCTGACTGCTTTTAAGATTTTCTTTTTATCAGTGGTTTTGGGGAATTTGATTATGATGTGCCTTGGGGTATTCTTCTTCTTTTTTCTTGAACTTTATGTTTGTTAACCCTCTTGGATCTGTGGGTTTATAATTTTCATCCGACCTGAAAATGTTTTAGCCATTATTTCTTCAAATATTTTATTTATGTCTCTCCTTCTTGTCTCATATGCACATTCTTTCCTCCTCTTTGGGGACTTTAGACATACATTTGGCTACCTGAAGTTGTCCCAACGTTCCCTGATGCTCTTTTCATTGTTTTGTTTTAATTTTTTTTCTCTGTGTGTTTCATTTTGGAGAGTTTCTATTACTGTATCTCCATGTTTACTATTTTTTCTGCAATATCTAACCTGCTCTTAGTCCCAAGCAGTGTATTTCTAATCTCAGATATTACAGTCTTCATCTCTAGAAGTTCTGTTTGGGTCTTTTTGTATTTCCCATGCCTGAATTTAACTATTCAAACATGAAAAGTTATATTGTCCTTGTCTGCTAATTCTAATATCTGGGTCAGTTAAGGGGCAGTTTTGATGTGTTAGCTTTTCGCCTCATTATGGGTCATACTTTCCTGCTCATTTGAATGCCTATTAGTCTCTGATTAGATGCCTAACATTGTGAATTCTCTTGCATTGGGTAATGAATATTTTTGCATTCCTATGAAGAGTTTTAAGTTTTGTTTTGAGACGCAGTTAAGTTACTGAGAAACAATTTATTTCTTTTGAATCTTGCTTTTAAGATTTGCTAGGAAAGACCAGAAAACTTTTTAGATTAAGGCTAATTATTTCCTGCTATTAAGGCAAGATCCTTCTGTGCACTCTACCCAATGACTGTGCATCTGGAGGTTTTCCAACCAGGCTAGTAGAAACAGGCACCATTTCCAGCCCTGTCAGTGGCTACCAGCTCCTTCAGTCCTCTTGGGTAGTTCTTTTGTGAACTGCAGACAATCTCCTTTCATACATGTACCACTCAGCACCTGATGCAGAGAGGTCCTCTGAACCTCTCCAGAACACTCGAGAGTTCGCTCTTCTCTCTGGCACCTGTTCAATGAACTCCAGACGCCTGCATTCTCAGCTGTCTCCTCAACTCAGGGTGTCCACCAGACTTAGCATTGTGTTTCCGGCCCCTGCACCGTGGCCTGGAGACTCTCTCAAGGCAGCGAGCAGTCACAGGGTTCGCCGCCTTTGTTTTCCATTCTCCTTGTCTGATGCCCAATGTTGTGAAAACTGCTGTTCCATGTATTTGTCTGGGTATTTGGTTGTTTCACGTGGGAAAGTAAATATGATGCTATTACTGCATCTTGGTCAGAAAGCCAAGTTCCTGTGCATAGGATATAAATGCTTGCTGTGCCTTAAGGGTAATTCCTCGGGTCGTGGTAGGGAGTGTGGTGCACAAACCCCACCTAATCAGGGCAGACATCAGATCCCACCCACTCCTGCCACGAGAGAATATGGGCCCTGGAGTACCACATCTTTCACTTGCTTCTAAAGAAACTGGATTTTGTGAAACTTTTCTTGATTTTAAAACACAGTGTGGACTAAACACACCTGCAAGCTGGGTCTGGCCCCTGTCTGGGAAGGTCTCTCTTCGACGTAGAACTATGGCTTGTTTCTAGAGCATCACATTTCTGCAATCATGGAAATTTCTACACCTGCTCTAGTATAGTAGTTGCCAGCTATATGTAGCTATTACAGTGTGGCTAGTGCCTCTGAGTAACTGAATTTTAAATTAAATTTAAACTTAAATAGCCACATGTGGTTAGAGGAAATCCTTAGAAAGATCAAGCCATCTTCAACAACACTAGTCCCAAAGGCAAACCCTTGTTCCTCTCTTTTCCTTTTCCCTTCCAGACAGGGGAAACCTGATAATCACGCTAAAAAATATTTTTTTAATTGAGCCTCTGGCGTTTCTACTCATTCATGAGATCTCCAACCTCCTACTCGTTTGGCCTGCTTGTCTTTTATTATTATGAGTTCTGAGACCCTTAGAGCAAGGGAAAGGACCTCAGAGAATGTCCAGAGCTGAGGTCTCAAACAGGTAACACCCAGCCTAGCTCTAGCCCATAGGTATGTTTACTTTGGCTTTCACAATATTTAAAAATATTTGAACCAACATTTAAAAATCGAGATATATCACATAAAGCCCATACTTCCGGCTACTCTTGATAAATTTGAAGGTTGGATATTGTTGGGTCCACACTGGAGTGCAGCAGCCACTGCACTCTTTGAATGGAGATTATAATATCCGGTTTGCCGCAATCCCCACCATTCCCTATTGTTTCACCAACAATGAGGCTTTGTGGTGGTTACTATTTTTTACCATCATAACTGTGCTATTATTTTTCTTATAGTGGAGAAATATTTCTCCATATAGAATATTTTCCACTGTTTACTCAATGGTGGTAAAACAAAAGAAATCAATAGGGCTTTGTGTTTTCAACCTGGCTCATTTTATATATTGCTTCTCCTGCCTGGCTCCTGTAGGTATTTGAGTACACAAGACCTTTACTAGAGGGATGAAAAAGGCATAGCGTGAAATGCATACTCTAACTTCCATTTCAGCACCCACGGCAGACATGAGTAATCAATAACGGCTCCATTTTCTCAGGACTCTTCTCAACACAACACCCCTGGCAGCCATTCGCAGGCAGTCAGTATTTACGCACACCGGTTCGCATTGCCATCCTTCATCTGGCTCAGCTCTCATTTTGCTGAGCTGGAAACAAAGGTCCAGAAAAACTCAAGATATCATGATGATGCCACAGTGAAACCTATGGTCTCTCGGTGCTGGTGCTATTCTTAGAGGCCCAAGAACCCCATGGGAAGAGAGGAAGTAAAAACATCATCGAGAGTTGGGCTTATCTTTGGCAAGAACATCTAACTCACCAGCTGGGCTGGAGCTGTTACTTCCTTTTTCCCACTCATCGTGTAACTTCTCTTCCCCGCGCCCTGCCCTTGTCCCAGCCATCCCACCTACTTTCTTATTTCAAGCCAACAGTGATATGTAACTGACCCAGACCCCCTAGACTACTTCCCATCCCAACCTCTGTTTCCCAAACAGCCCGAGGAGTCAGGGGAGTACTTACGGCACCCGGAGCTTGGGGAACTTCTGGATGTCATTTTCTGTCAGGTTCTGAAATGAAGACACACATGGCAGGCAGGTTACAACCCGCAGGGAGGGCTCTGACCCAGGCAAGAAGAGTAACATGTGGAACAGTCTAGGGAGTGGTGGGGCCTGTGGCAAACTGAAGTGTATACCCCCATCCACCCAGCCAAAGCGGGCAGCTTCTAGATGTTGTCTAAAAGCCTGTGGGCTAGGCCTGGTGTTGCTGGATCTACTTTTTCAAATGGAATCCTGAAATCTGGATTTTATGTGAAATGTTCTGAGTTTTTAATGTTGACAAATATTTCTGACTTAACCAAATAAAAACAATGAGAGCAAAATCTGGGAAACCCAACAACTTGTTTTGTGGGCTGAATTTGGCCATGCTGTGACCTCTTCCCTAAATTCACACCCTGGACTTCAGGGCCCCTCAGGCTCCATGTGGCCCAGCTGTGGAGAAGCCAGCCTGGAGAGGGGCTATCTGCCCCTTTTACACCGTCGCACCCCAGAGACTTTCACCAGGCTACTGGTGGAGCTCTAGAGACGGCAATGCAGTGAAAAGGCTTTCCTGAGGGAACGCAGAAGGGAAGGAGAAAGACACGCTGATTCGTCAAGAACTGACTCTGGGCTTTTGCCTTGTAACACCTTAGTTCATCCTCCATCAACCCTGTGATGTAGCGACTATCTGTGATACATTCCCAGGAACGCCGAGGCTCAGGGACATTAAGGGAACTTCAGCTGGTAGGTGATGAGCTGGGGCTGGGACCCTGCTCTAGAGCATCACAGTCTATTTTCTCCCAGAGAACCTCCCAGGTCTGAGCTCTTTGGGGGTCCCCGTGACCTAAGCTGGAGGGGAGGCGGGTGGAGAGGGTGACAGAAGACATCTTGAAGGCAGGTGGAGGGCGTGCATACCAGTGTTGGGATCAGAAAAGAGGGTGGACATGCTTTCCACAGAGCCAGCCGTGAGCCAGAGAAGGGGCTCCAGGCCATTGTAGTCAAGGCCCGTGGTCAGGGCTGGTGGTCAGTGTCAGGGCTCTGGAGTTGGACAGGCTGCGTTTGAGTCTTAGTTTGTCCTCTTGGCAGCTGTCTTATTTTGGGCACACACTTAGCCCTTCCAATCCTCAGTTTTTCTCATCTGTAAAATGGGGATAATTATAATATTCATAATAACACCCACCTTTCAGGGGCATGAGGATTGAGTGGCGTGGTGTATGTAATGAGTTTGGCACAGTGCCTGGCAGAGTGTGCGACCGAGACATTGGGGAGAAAGATGAGGAATCACTGCCTCAGGAGGTGGAAGTCGGCAGTGGTGGGAGTGGGAGGGGGTTCTGGCTGGGTCTTGGAGGTATTTTTGCTTCTTTTCCTCCTTTGTGCTGGGAGCTGCTTGTCAGGTTGTTTGCTGCCCGCTGGGAAGCTGGAAGCACAAGCTTCCCTTTGAGCTTAGCTGGCACAGGGGCTGGGCTGGGGCATCTTAGCAATGTGCTTATTGGGTTCATCTGACCTAGCTCCTAGGAGCAGGTCCGAACCCAGCCCCCTTATCAGACCATGTGAGGCAGGCTGGGGAAGGTTAAGAGAGTTAGCCAAGAGTCCTGAGAGCACCAGGCTTTTGGTCAAGCTTCTTAACCTCTTCTGCTTTTTCTTTTTGAATGTCATTGAGCAGCAGCGTCTCCTCCCTCCAGAGCTGTGCTACTCTCAGGGAGGGGACCGAGGCTCGTGTTCAGAGTGTGGCGTGATGAGTTGAAGGTTCCTGGGGCTGCCAGAGAGATGACAGCTGAGCTCCAGGCAGCTGGCTACCAGCTTCTATTGTGCTGAGGGGTGAACACAGCTGAGGGAATTTCAGGAACGTTGTGGAGGAGCAGGAGAAGGTGAGCATGGCTCTAGACACAGAGGAGCAGGTTGTTAGGAAAATGAAAGACATTTAGAACAGGGACAAGAACGGTGAGGAAAGATGAGAGATGTCGAAACAGGATTTTTGGAGAGTATTGCTGTGCGACGTAAGCCCCCCTCACCACCACCTCTTTCAAAAACCTTCAGCAAACTCTGGGGCACTTGTATGATGATTTTGGTGTTAGTTTTGTGACTTTGCAGCAGTGTTGTATGCTATGGGTGTCCAGAAGAGGGACACAGAGAGGGCAAAGCTACAAACTGGGCCCGCCTGGAGAGGCAATATGGCAGACGCTGCTGTTTGCCTACTCGTATCCACTCTCTCTTCTGTCCTTACTGACAGGTCCTGAATTCGGGGCTTTAAGCATACTTGTTCAAAATATTTAACTCCCTAGACTCCTTTGCAGATGGTGGAGGTCACGTGACTCCATTGCAGCCGGCGAGATATTACCTAAAGTCTGCTGGATGAAACTTCTGGAAAATTTACTACTTTCCTGAAAAAAGGGGGCACACATTTACCACTTGCCACACACCTTTTACTCTTCGCCCTTTCCCCCCTTCCCCCTGCCTACATCGCAGATGTGATGCCTAGAGGTAGAGTAGCCAACTCACAGCCATCTGGGCAGGAGCCGTAGGCTTTTTACACAGGCTGGATGAAGCCTGGGTTTTCGATGACTTCCTTCAGCAGTTCACCAGCCCCGAGCACCCATCTGTACATTTCTTATTATTTGAGAAAGACCAACCTCTATTTGGTCAGGCCACTGTGATCAGGTTTCTGTGACATGGAGCCACATGCCTTCCCAGCTGACACAGATTTCAAGCACATTTCCTTCTCTTTTTATACCTCTGGAAGCATAGCACCCCTATTCTCCACCAGACAAGGTTCTATCCTTCTTAATGGAAAGCAAAAATGACGGCAAGACAGATTCAAGGGGCCTCCTTGCTCCTACTTTGAAGAAGTAGAAGAAGAAGAAGAAAGAAAGGAAGAAAGAAAGAAAGAAAGAAAGAAAGAAAGAAAGAAAGAAAGAAAGAAAGAAAGAAAGAAAGAGAAAGAAAAGAAAGGGGAGAGGAGGGAAGGAAGGGAGGAAGGAAGGAAGGAACAACTAGGGCCTTCCACTTTTGCCCTCAATAGCAGACTGGCCCTGGATATCACAGGGCCGGAAGGAGTGAAAGACGAGTAATTAGAGCTTACACCAGGAGTCCAAAATTGTACCCAGAGCAGCTGGGGTGGATGACGGGTTTCCCCAGTTGTAGAGGTGGGGGCTGGGTTCTGCTCCCTGCTCTCCTGGCTCCCCACTTCCCTCCTGTTCCCACAACGAGCAGAATGTGCTGCATTGTCTGAGGGATGGCCGAGTCCCAGAGATTGAAGTAGAGGAGACATAGCTGCTCAGAAAATACCTCTCGACCAAGGAAATCACCTGTCCTCCCAAGCCTGACACCCACAGGGGGAGTGTGGGGGGAATCCCAGAGCTGGGAGGGGCCGGTGTCCGCTGTGACCCGGCCCAATGCAGAAGGGAGCAAGGGAGGCTCAGGGAGGAAAGGGCTTGCTCAAGGTGACCCAGGGCAGTGGGACCACAGCAGGACTGTCCTCAAAGATGTCATCCTCCATTTTTACTCAAACATGGTGAGTCTCTGTTCTCAGTGCTAAAGGCACCAGGATGAAATATTCAGGTTCAGCAGGAATTCGCAAGAACAGTAATAATAAAACTCCAGGAATTGTATTGACTCAAAGCTCAGTATAAATAAATAACATTGTTATAAGCTCAAACAGTTTTAGACTAAATAAAATGTGTGCTTTAGCTCGATTACTAGGTCTCTGACATAGAACAAATCACATCACACCTCTGCATGTGTTTCCTCGTCTGCAAAGAGGTGGCTGGAGGCCTTCCTGGAGATACCTTTCTGCTATAAAATGAGTTTCTAGAAGGCAGAAATTACATCTTAATCATTTCTCTATCCCAAAGCACTTGGCACGATCTAGCATGTGAAAGGACGTCAGGAAAATGCCTGTCCAGTGAATGGATGGGTGGATGAATGAATGATTTAGGTGGACAGTGAATAAACACATCTTACACGGCACCTGAAAGCAAAACTCAGACCAATGGGAGCACAGGTTTGATCTCAGCATGAGACTTCAGAGCTGCCCAGAAAGGGGCAGATGACTATGGGTGGTAGTGAGCTCACCATCCCTGAAGGAATTCAAGTAGATGTTGAGAGCAGGGATGCAATATAAGAAATGGATTGGTGTCCTGAATGACAAACTGGAGCCTGTGACCTCTCTGGTCCCTTCCAACCGACCCGAAGCCTCAGGGTCAAGTTCCCTCACTGGCGTGACTTACAGGCCATCGCAGCCTAGCTGTGCCTTCCTCACTACTCCAAATCCAAACTAGGAACATCTGCCCCTTGAGACCTTTAAAGTCCTGTTTACATTTTTTTTCTTAAAGAGTGAAGCAAAGTGCCCAGAAGGGATGGATTGGTGCCCTCAGGATCTCTCTTAACCCGCAGGAAAAGGTGTCACCTCAGGGAAAATGCTCAGACCACCCCCGACCACATCCTGTATCTGTCTCTAGCATTGGAGCTGCGTCCCTTCCGCGGCTCAGTGCCGAATGTACACCTGCACCCTGGTCTCAGACTGAAGGCTTGGTGAATGACAACGCAGTGGCGAGAGCCATGTCACATGTATGTTTGACACAGAACCGACTGTGAATTTTGGTAGTGAGAAAGAGGGAAGTAACTGAAATAAAAGATGATGCCGCCCTTTATTCCCCTCAGTGGGCATGTACCCCAGAGTGAGAAATTGGAGGTGAGAATCATCTGTTCTCCGATATGACCATTTGTCTGCCTCAGGCTTCTCAAAGTGTGGATGGCGTTTGAATAGATTTTCCAGATTTTTTTTTCCAACTGTACTTGGATTCCTCCTTATCCTTTAAGTTTAGAGTGTATCTTGGTATCAGTGAAAGACCTGAGAGGGGTCTGAAGTGGAGGGTCCTGAGAGGTGGTGAGAGAGGGGCCCTAGGAAGACTCTGGAGAAGGCAGAAGCTGCTCTAGGATCCCTGGAGACAGCCATTGACATGGGTGCCCCCAAGGACAGGGTAGACCAGTTGGCCCTGCAGCCATTGGGGGGAGGGGGAGAGTATAGAGTATCCTTGGTTTCAGATGCTGCACTGGCCAGAGCTTACCAAAAACCGAGCCCCGTCGATGAGGTGCTTCCTCACGGCCCTTTCACAGTCCTTGTAGTTCAGCTGCAGAGGAGAAGGTGCTGTCAGCAACGACACACAGGCTCATGCCATTGGGTCCCCTCCCTCGCCTGCCCCAGAAGCTTAGCAATTTGCGGTACTTGCGGCTAGCCTTTCCCCCTTCCCTCCCCTCCCCTGGCTAACAGAGAGGCCCTGTCCCCAACTCAACCCAGCTGTCACTACCCCCTTGGGACTGCCTGAAATGGAGAAATTGCCTCGCTCTAAGGCTTTGGGGCCAAGCCCTCCATGAAGACACTGTCTTCAAGGCATGCAAAGCTCTGGCCTTAGGAAGCGGAGAGGGGCTTAAAGAAGAAAATAAAGAGACCACCCCAGTGAGTGCTGTGATGTGTTTCCGTCGATGCTTTCTTCCTAGCGTGTTTCTAAACATACCTGAGGTTATGATTTATAGCCAATCTTGTTATCCTGACTTTTTTCCCTTAAATTACCTAAAATGATACTCTAAGTACTGCCTAGTGTTACACAAACTTATTTTGAACACTATTCTAATAGCTACATTACTTAATTGCTTCCTTATTTCTGAACCTTTAGATTGTTTACCAAATTGCTGTTTCAACAATAATAACCAAAAACTGTTAATAATTATTGAAGGCTTTCTAAATGGCAGGCACTGTCCCAAGTATTCAAATCAGTCTTAAGCCATTTAATCCTCACATTTTGCAGATGGGGAGTGAGAGGCACAGAGTCTAGTAACTTGTATAATAGGGTTCCATGGGTGGTAGGTGACAGAGGTCACAACTGGGCTTCAGAACAAGGCTTTGATGCCTCTATCAGGAATGTTCTTGTTTTTAATAACAGTGTTATTCACATAGAGTAGTAAAGTGAAGAAGCAAAAGTGCAGCTTCATACATCATCCAGATGAAAATATTGAATAGCACAGATATTATTTTGCAAAATTCTTTTCTCCCTATTTAAGATAAATTGTTTAAGTCAAAGTCTCAGAATAGAGTTATATAGGATCCAATGGAATGAGCATTTTTAAGGTCTTGATTATTTTCCTAAACCGATCAACAATTGCATGAAGTGCCCATTTTGTCTTGTCCCCAACACCAGAAGCATTCACATTTGAAATATCGCTAAGTTCAATGTTTTGGACAGGCGCATGTAATGTTAAATGTTTGTCCTTGAGGATCTGAGCTTCTCCCCCAGGTGTGGGCCCCACAGTTCATGGCAGTCTTCTTTTAGGACAAATTTAAAACCACGTTCTCATCTTATGGCCAACAAACCTAAAGCGTTAACACAATTGTTGCGACCTCTTGGCTTGGAAGGGTGGGATGAATATCACAAAAAGAAATCTGGTTTAGGGGTTGATGTTGAAAGCAAGCAGCATCTGCCTGCCCTGGTCCACCCTTATCTCCATGCAGTGGGGGTAAGCAGTTCTTGGAATAGTCAACTGCCTGTAGTTCATCATTTTCACTGTCATCGTTATCAGATAAATCTCCAGTTTTGCAGAGTGCTGACTACGTCTAGCTGAACAGAAAGTCCAGCAGACTGGGACCTACACATTTGGTTCGGCCCCAGTAAGATCTGGAACTGTGGGCCTAGAATCTTTATTTTTAACAAGCACCCTAGATGACTCTTATACGCATCCAGCTATGGTAGGCACTGGTCCAGAGCGGTTACATGGCTTTATAGATGGGGCAACTGAGGCCCAGAGAGGCGAAGGAACTGGCCTAAAGTCACACAGTGAGCTGGGATCCCAACTGAGATCAAGACATGTGGCTCTGAGCCATCATCCTTACACTGCACAGCCCACAGATGCTCCCCTGCTAAGTTAAAGGGAATCGGAGGGGTTGGAGAAATACAAAATGCGATCTCAGTCCTCAGCAGCTTACATTCCAGACACAGGCTGAGACACACCTATCAGGACAATAAGACGCAGACGCCCGCCATTGTGCATGGGCATACCAGCTAGGGGCCAATTAATAAAGCAGGAAAAAAGGAAGAGCAAACATGAGCATGAATTAGGCCCCCTCTGCCTGCTGAGTGCCTCACACACATTATTTGCTTTAATCCTCACAAGCATCCTTTTGGGTCAGGTATTGTCAGTATCTCCGTTTCACTGAAGAGGAAGCTGAGGCACAGAGAGGTGACATAACTAAGGGAAGGCCACCAAGCTAGCAGGTGACAGAGCCAGGATTCAAACCAAGGTGTCTGACTCCAGAGCTGAGTGGGGCGGTGTCCCTGAGAGTGGACTGACCTCAATACTTAAGTAGAAATTGTGCCTGCGGATTGGTCCTTTAAGTAGCAGGTTTGGTTGCTAACATCCATCCCCAAATGACCCCACGGTCCATTCTCTCTGTATGTTCTCTTGGTGGCGTGGGAGGAGGTGCTCACAATCATAAGGGTCTCCATCTGAGTCTGGGAGGGAGGGGCCGGCACCTCCAGGATCTTGCCCTCAGCCTCCTTGTTCCTGCCCTCAATCCTTTTATGCCAGAAGCGGGAGCCTGTCCCAGTGCTATGGATTTGTCCCAGGCTCTGCCACCTCCAAAAAGAAAACTCTCCCTTCCCCCAACTCAGGCAGAGAGATGTCTCCCTGAATCACCCCTGACCTGCAGTCCATCTCCCTGCACTGACAAGAATTGTACCCTTAGGTTCCCTGTTGTTCCCTGGTTGTGTAATTCTCCTGATTCTGCTGGTCACACTTGAAGATGGGGCTTGTCTGTGCCTCTCAGCCCGCCTGCAAGCTTTCTCTTCATGTCAATTCCTTTCTCCTCTCTTTATGGAGGTAACGTGTCACCTTATTCCATCTTGGCAAATTTTACCTTGTTGCCCCAGCTATTTGGTGTAAGTTTAAGGAAAGTATTTAGAAATAGCCTTCAAAAGGCAGCTGTGCACAATTCTTTGCTGAAACCTAAGTTTATTATGACCTTGCGGGAGGAAAATAACAGAAATGAGATTCACGAAACATGGCAAGTAACAGGATCTGTGGCCTGTACCCCTACCACGCCACACCCTGTGCAACATGTTTGCATTTTGTTCTGTGTAGGTTGGGGAAGAACTATTGTGACTGTAAGGACCTTGGAACTGCACAGACTCCAGGCTTGGCTGTGTGTCCTAGGGAGCTATGTGTCCTATTTCACCCCCTTGGATCTCAGTTTCTCAGGAAAAACAGGAAGTTGAGTTAGGTGACTTCCAAGGTCTTAGCTTTACAAACTCATCTTTATGGCAGTCTGGAATAGTAACTAAGACTGACGCCAGCCCGCAGGGATGAGGGTATTGGAAGCTCAAACATCCCTCACAAGGCATCTTATTCCATGGACAGGGGTAGAGGGCCCCTAACTGAGTCATGTGGCTTGAGATCTGCCCACACAGATGTGTAGTCCCCATCAGCAGATGACCAAGCCTGGGGATCCTTGAGCCTCTCCTCCAGGCCTGGAAGATAGGACAGCAACACCCTGGCCTCAGCTCTGTGGCAAGCTTGGCCCTGGGCTCTGCCTGGCTAAGCCTATAGGGGTATAGGGGCCTCAGTTTCCCTAGCTATACACTGGGGCTTGTATCAGTTTTCTGGTCTGCCTTATGAGACTCTCATAAAGTTCTAACAAGACCTTGTCCCATGTGAGATCTTGAGGACCCTTCTCTCAGTGTCATGTGCAAAGAATGCCCAAACGCCGTGTCTGGCATTGCTCACCGTAACCCCCTACAGCTCTCCCAGCCTGCCTGTCCTTTCTCCCACCCCAGGACTCCACGTCTCCCCTTTCTAGTAAGTAGCCTTGATCTCATTAGCAGCTGTAGCAGTTCTCTGCCTCTTAGAGCATAGACTTTGAAGCCACACAGGCGTGACTTGAATCCTGCCTCTTTCACCTTTAGTCTCTGGGGCTTTGGGCCATTTAACTCCCTTAAGCTGGTTTAGCTGCTGAGCCGAGGAGATGGATGACAATATTAACCACCCAAGACAGCGGGGAGTGTTAAGTGGGCCAGTGCCTGTAGAGCACTAAATTCAGACCGTGGCACATAGTAGGCACACACTCATGTGAGGCCTCCCTGTCCCACCTTTCTCTCCAGAACTCATTGCCATGAAAACTCAGCGGTCTACATGGCTCTCATTCAACCGGTAAGATAGTGGTGGGGTTGTTAGTTCCATCACTATCTCATACACCTCGCGCGTTCTGCCCGGATTCTATCTTCAAGCCTCTTCCCAGCCCACCAAGGGCAAGCCCACCAGCCCAACCACTAACAAAAAGGCAAGGCTCACCTTCTTAAAGTAGTCAGCAAGGCTATCAGGGTCCCAGGCCAGGACCTCTGAGCGAAAGGGCACATTCCTCAGCGCCATGGCTGCTCTCCAGGAGGAAGCTCACAGGCTGGGCATGGACTGCACACATAGACAGAGGACCCAAAATCCAGAGCTCGGAAGCGTCCTTCCTCTTCCAACTCCCAGCTACCCTCTGGAACAGCCTTTTTGGAGCAGACCGTCTTTTCTGCTGTAGCCAGATCCCAGAAAGCAACGGCTTCCTCTGCGAACAAATATGGTCTCTTCTCAGAAAACGACTCAGCTAGTTTCCTTTACCACTTCCTCTGCTAGCTCTAAATAAGTAAACAAGGAAGCCCAGCTCTGGGGGCTTGAGATGCAGCGAGAGCCACAGGCTTGCTAGTTCCCCACTGGCCCCAGTCACTCCAGCCCAGTAGTGGGGCAATGAAGGGGACTTAAACTCTAATGTGAGCCCAAGTATTTTTCCGTTAAAACTCCTGGCAACCACATGTCTACACCAACATTCCTGCTCAGCTGGGTCTGTGCAGACCAAAATTTGTCTTGACAATTGACCCTAAAATACAGACAATTTCCCACATCAGTGAACTGCTAGCCTTTTAATGCATTTCTACCACCTTCCCCTCCCATCCCACAGTCACCATCAAAAGTTGGGATTCCATCAGCTGTCTCCTTACAGTTTTATCATGAGAGGAACCTCAGCAAGGGACTGAGTCAGGCGCCCAGGGCTGAACAGGGCGCTGCACTGGGCAGATAGGGTTCAATTTCTGCTGTGACTATTTCTGTGCTGTGTAACCTTAAGCAAGGACTTAAACTCTAGGAGTCTCAGTTTCCATATCTGTAAAATGGGAAAACAGAGGAAATGTCTCATGCACACAGAAAACGTACTTGCATTTAACTAGACAAATTAAAAAGAAGAAAATTTAATGATTGCTTTTGATGGCGTCATATATTCCATGCACTGTGTTTTCACCATATATTCTATTCACTATTGAGTCCACCAAGTATTCTAGACAAAGAGCACATTCCCTGGAGATAGGAGATGGGAATCTGCAGTCCTGCTCAGACCCATGTACTTTTCATAATTGAGCAACTTGTTAGCAGAAAGTAGGTCCAGTGTCTAAAAGCAACTATATTTGTGCAACATGGCAGCCTCTAAACACAAGTTAGCTACCTCATCCAATACTCCATACACACACATACAGAGCCATCTGTTCTGGTGCTTGAGGAAAGAACTGAGCTCTGCTGCCCTTACCGAGTTGGTCCTTGAGGTGGTGCCTTCCTGAAGGTTTTCAAGGACATCTTTGGCCATGCAAGTTTCCATCTTCTGCATATTCTAAGGAGCCCCCTTGTCACCAAGTATACCTGCCTCACTAGCAGGTTGTCAACTTAATGCATTTAGTTCCAGGCCCCGCACCTGAAAAGTGGGTCATAAATGCAAGCTGGCGTTACCCTGACTCAGAGGGTGCTGGGGGCATTCATCAAGGTAGCTTAGGCCAAGTGCTCCTCACAGGGCCTCGTACCTACCAGCTCTCAGTAACGGATCATGCTGTTTAAAGCTCAGACCTGCTGCTCAAAAGCTCCATCACTGGTGAAAGAGGTCACTTTGTCTTTTGAACCACCAGCATAGGAACAAATGATAAAAAGCCATTTGAAAAGAGAGGGAGAGAGACAAATCACTTCAAAGTAGAGTAATCAAAGATGTCATGGAATTAACTGGTATTTAAGCAGAGCCCTGGAAGATGGAGTACACAGGAGGGTGATCCTGACCTGAATCAATCTCTCTCTCTCTCAAAATTCATGACACCTGTGGAAAGGAACATTCTAGATCATCCTTAAAAGTAGAAGCTATATATATATGCATACATATATATTTGGAGACAAGGTCTTGCTCTGTCACCTGGGTAAAGTGCAGTGGCATCAAGACACCTCACTGCAACCTCAAACTCCTGGGCTCAAGCGATCCTCCTGCCTCAGCCTTCCCAGTAACCAAGACTACAGGTTTGTGCCACCACACCTGGCTAATTTTTCTATTTTTAGTAGAGACAGGGTCTCACTCTTGCTCAGGCTGGTCTCAAACTCCTGAGCTCAAGGGATCCTCCCGCCTCGGCCTCCCAGAGTGCTAGGATTACAGGCCTGAGCCACCACTCCTGGCCAATATATGTATTTTTAAATGATGTTCACCCTTTCTCAGGACAAGAAAAAACTACAGAGAAGCAGAAGTTGTAATGAAGATATAGGTAAATATTAGGCTCCTTAAGAAGAACAATCCAATAATTGTGGCCAAGGGGGACAGTCCACAGAGCTCATTTAGAAGTTAGACACAGCAGTTAAGAGACCTGGATGACAGCAATGATGACAATAAGAACCATAAGAGATGCGATGCCTTGATCTCTTCCTATGTGCCGGGGAGCATGCTGAGAACTTTACACTGATTGTCTTACTTAATGGATGGCACTATCATTATTTCCACAGAAGAGAAAACTGCATCCCACATAGATGAAGCTACTTGCCCCCTTGTACTTGGCAAGCAGGTTGCACAGCCAGGTCTCCTCCAAAGTCTACCTGAGTTCAGAGCTCCTGTTCCTTGCCATTTGCCACTTGAGGCTCTGAGATGTTACCTAAGTTACCCAAGGTGGAGTCGGGATTGAAACCCAGGTCTGTCTTCAGAGCCCGTGCAGTCCCCTCGCCATGGTCTGCCTCCCATAAAGACAAAGCAAGGTTGTTAATCTGAACAAGCTCAGAAAAGGTTACAGCCCTTAGCACAGGCAGGCATTTGACGCCCCCTCCCCACAGAAGCACAGGCCCATTCCTCAGAAGGGCAGCTGGGCAGGCGAGAGCAGGTGACGCAAGGGGAAGCTTGTTGCCTCAGGCTGGCGCCTTTCCTCTTCCCCAGGCCTCGGTGATTTCCCAACACTCATGAGTTTCACATCTCCCGTCCCTGGCTGGAGGGTTCCCAAAGCTTCAGGAGCAGGGCCAATGAGCCCCCAAGACAGGCTCAGGAGACCAGAAGGATCGGTATGACCCTGTGCAGGCCAGGTCACTTGGCTCAGCCTCTGGTCCCTCACCTGTAAAATGGGGCACCTCGGGGTACAGCCATGGCAGCAGGGGTGCCATGAGGATGGACTCCAGGGCTAGTTCAGTTTGACGAGAGCATCAGTCTATTGGCCTCAAGCATGAAGCAGAGCAGAGGGTGGGATCAGGCAAGGCGCAGTGATTCAAAGCAGTGACCAACCTGCAGTGGGGAGACCCTCACCCATCCCCCTCTCCCTTCCCAAGCCAGGTGGAGAAACCCAGAACTTAAAAAAGAGAAAATTAAAAGGTTAGCAAATTAAAAGGTTAGCAGAGGCCCTCTTAGGCTTTATGATGCGTATCTCGAGGTTAGGAAAAGGGCAAACGATCTCTGAGCACAATGAGAGCCGCATTATGCTAGTACACAGGGATAGGGCCCGAGGAATAGGAATCTTAATTGCACAGTGGAGGCCGTGGGCAAGATGGCAATCCTTGCAGGGAGCGCTGTGTCAGGTTGCTAGAGCTTAGGAACAAAAAGCAGATGGCGGGCAGCAAACTTCAGCCCAGAGTGGAGGATCAACCCCCTCTCCTCCCCTCCTGTACCCACCACGTCCAGACGTGACTCTCCCTCCGGGTCCCTCCAACCCACAGCAGAATCGGGTGGGAAAGTAACTGCCTTTCTTCGCAGTCATTCCAGAGGTGAGAAAAATACACAGTTCATTGAAAGAGAGGCTTGGGCGTTGCGGCTTCTGTGTGTGGGGTGTGGGAAGGGGCCTGGGGAGTTGCTGCTTAGGGACCGGGAGAATGGAAAGTAGAGACTTTGCAGATGAGAATGTGTGGGCTTTCCCAGGAGAGGAACCTAGGAAGTTAGCAGGTGGGCGGGAGGAAGTGCATATTTGGATTTGATTTGGACAGAGGCTCTGGACTGGGGGAGAGGCCAAGGTGGTGGCATGTGGCCCAGAGAGGACACTGAGGTGGGATGCTGCCGGCAATCCAGAGGACGCCCTGACACTCGTCCACCCAGCCTCACTGCCACCAACGTGTTGCGGCTCGGATGTATCACTGGAGGCTGAGATAAATCGCTCCTGGAACTTTCCGGAGGGCCTGCGTGGGTTTGCCTGTTGGGGGAACGAAGCTGCCGTGCTCGTCCCCGTAGGGAGGGGGCGGTTTTCCCGCCCTTCTCCGAGGCAGGCCGCGGCAGCACTGTCCCCTCCGTGACTGGGGTCCTCCTGGGTGGCACATCGCTCTGCCCACACGGCGGGGGGAGGCGGGGGGCGGGTCCCGACCGTCCCCAGACGGGGGCCCTGCGACCCCACAGTAGCCCTTCTCCGGACCGCGGCCACCGCGGCGCCCCTCCCCCCGCACGGTTCCACCGCCCCCGCCCCCATCCTGGGATATCGCGGGGGGCGGGGGGGGGGAGCATGAACCAGCCGCTGTGTGTGTGAGGCGACGAGGAGCAATATTTTCCACTTCCTCACAGCCGACAGCTTCATTCTTTTAAAAAAAAACCGTTTCATCCCCCTTTCTCTGTCTCCCTTGCCCTGCCGTTGGAGCCGCGGGCTCGGAAGTCCAAGGTGGGCGGAGGAAGCGCTGATTTGGACTTCCGGCCGACCTCCCCCGCGCCGCCCGACCCTGACTCGGGGCCTGAACCCCGGGAGCTCGAAAGGGAAACTCCCGGCCAGGGCGGGCGGCGGGGGCAGGGGGCAGGAGGGGAAGCGGGCTTCTCCGCCGCCGCCTTGCTACTCAGGCAGGCGGGATGAGGGCAGAGTCGGGGCACGGGGTGGGTGCAAGACAATAAAGGCAATCTTACCCCAGCCAGGGAAGGCGAATGTGAGCTCTCCAGCGGCTTCCACCGGGAAGGGCCGTGGGCCCTGGAAGTAGCACTTGTCCCTGAGACAAAGCCCAGATTTGAGAACAGCAGGGGTAAGAGGTTAGGCGTAGGTTTGGGAGAAGTGGATGCAGCCAGAAGGCATGGAATTGGTCTACCATCACTTCCAGGGGGCTTCGAGCCTTGGGGAGAGGAAAGAGTAGGTCCTCACGTGACCCACATAACTGCTCTTTGTGAAAAGGGGGGAGTTATACCTACCCATTTTACAGATTGAAGAGCGAGGCTGGAGGAGACCACGTGCTTGTCCG
>RJWJ010019439.1:0-30270 GCA_004363605.1 Indri indri | reverse complement strand
TGAAAAATAAAATAGGTATACTGCAGACTCATTTAAAACATGATAAATAGGCCAGGCACCATAGATCACACCTGTAATCCTAGCACTCTAGGAGGCCAAGGCAGGAGGATCGCTTGAGCTCAGGAGTTAGAGACTAGCCCGAGCAAGAGCAAGATCCCATCTCTACTAAAAATATAAAAGTAAGCAGGGTGTGGTGGTGCATGCCTGTAGTCCCAGCTACTCAAGAGTCTGAGGCAGGAGGATTGCTTGAGCCCAGGAGTTTGAGGTTGCTGTGAGCTAGGCTGACACCACTGCACTCTAACCTGGGTGACAGAACAAGACTCTGTGTCAAAAAAAAAAAAAAGATAAATATATACATTAAACATTTTATTTAAATCTAAAGTATTAATTTGCCAATTCTTTGATTGGGCCACTGATTAGAGCTCTGTGTTGTCTTTTTGTCATTAGGCAGACACACATGCATTGCCCATTATTTCCATTTTTGGTTTATTCTAAATTGAATGAAAACTTAAGACACTTTCAAAACACTGTGAGTATAGAATTGTAGCTTTTTTGCACTTTTGTCCCCTAGCTTTTACAGTTGTCTTGCCCTCACCTAATTCAACAGCAATTTTTAAGTCACATAAGCAACCATATCTTGCCTTTCCAAAACAATTTGGTTTCCTTAAAAAAATATATATTTTTCGCATCATTTTATTGGTTTACATAATATTTAATTAAATTATATAATTATAATCACAAGTACAATGGGCATAAACAGGTTTGGGGGAAAAGTTCAGTTAACTCTTGGAAAATGTACAAATCAAATGGTGAGAGCAAAAGTGCCCAGGCATTCTCAAGTAGCTTACCTACCAGCCGGAAGCATTCACAGTGCTCTTAGGACTCTGGGAGGAAATGGAGGGCATTGGTTAATTCTGCAGGTCGGTTAACTTGGAAGCTGCTTACGGGCATAACTGCTTCTCTTTGGACATACAGTATTAATATAGTAATACTAGTAATCAGGCAGGAAGAAAATCTTTTTTGTGTTTATCTTTCATGCCTGAGGTTTAGTGCATTATTTACCAAGCACCTACTTTGTGGTAGGCACCCAGGAGATTCAAAAACACATTTTTAAAAATATAATTTACATTTACAGTGTACAATTCAATGTTTTTAGTATATTCATGGGGTTATGCACACTTACTCCAACTTAATTTTAGAACACTTTCATCACCTCACAAAAGAAACCCTGTACCCATTAGCAGTCACTCCCCATCCCCCCAACACCCTTAGCTCCAGGCAACCACGGATCTACTTTATGTGATATGGATTTGCCTAGTCTGGACATTTCATGTAAGTAGAATCATACGATATGTGATCTTTTGTGTTTGCCATCTTTCACTTAGCTTATGTTTTCAAGGTTCATCCATAACATTACTTCATTCCTTTTTATGGCCAAATAATATTCCCTTGTATGGCTATATCACAATTTGTTTCTCCATTCATCAGTCGATGGACATTTGGGTTGTTTTGACTTTTTGTTTATTGTGAATAATGCTACTATGACATTCTTGTACAAGTTTTTTTGTGGACGTATGTTTTTAATTCTCTTGGGTATATACATATGAGTGGAATTGTTAGGTCAAATGGTAACTCTATTTTTAACTTTTTGAGAAACTGCCAGACTGTTTTCCAAAGCAGCTGCACCACTTTAAATTCCCACCAGCAATGTGTGAGGGTTCCAATTTCTCCACATCCTTGACAACATTTGTTATTTTACAGGTTTTAAAAATTATTATAGCCATTCTTGTGGGTATAAAGTGGTATCTCATTGTGGTTTTAATTTATATTTCCCTAATGGTTAATGATGCTGAGCATTTTTCATGTGCTTATTGGCCATCTATGTCTTCTTTGGAGAAATGTCTATTCAAATTCTTTGCCCATTTTGAATTGTGTTACTTATCTCAAAGATCCATCTTTGCCCTGAAGTAGTGTTTCTCAACATCATCATCATTGACATTTTGGGCCGAATAATTCTTTGTTGTGGGGAGCTGTTCTACGCATTGTAGGATGTTTAGCAGCATCCCTGGCCTCAGCCCACCAGATGCCAGCAGCTCTCCCCTCGTGATAATCTAAACTGTCTCTAGACGCTGCGAAATAACTGTTCGGGGGGTTGTGCAAAATCTCCCCTAGTCAAGAACCATGGCTCTAAAAGACTCCCCTGAACAGCTAAGAAACACTTACATGGAAACATAATTCAGTTTTAAAGGAGTGGTAGCAGCAGAAACCAGTCTGAGTGGGTTGAGGACATGTAGGAAAGTGGATAGACCCTGAGGGTACAAACTACTCTTCCCAAATCTGGTTGGTGAGTTAATTAACAATATGAGAGATAAATATCACAGTTAGAAATGAGAATTAGGTAACATCATGAGATAAATAATAATTCAATACAATAACACAAAAGTTGCAAGACTGTACATGAAAGTATCGTAAGTATGGTATATCTAGAATGATAGGATTTCTGAGAAGGGGAATTCACTGTGTGTGAGCTGGTCTCTGGGACAGAACACCATTCCTTCGCCTTCCCAGGCATGATGTGCAAATGACTGCTAAGTGGCCTTTCTTGGCTGGACAAGCTACATTTCTCATGTTAGTCCTGTCTCTTGATGGGAATGTGCATACATTTGTCTTAGACATAGATAGTTTTGGTTGCAAGGAGCAGCACCCACTAAGCCAGCTCTTTCAATAGGGAGATTTTAGGGAGGGGGAATGCAAAGGGCTGTCTAATAGAATCCACAGAAAACTGAGACGCAGGCCCCAGCAAGGACAGGAACCAGGGAAGCTTTGAGAAGCCCTCAGAAGGGGTTGTTTGCTCTGTTTACTCTGATGTTCTGCCTACAGCTCAGCTCTTGTCCCACTCGGCCTCCATCTCTTGGTACTAATTCCTGAAAGAAGGAATCTGAAGATTCAAGAAACCACTGAATAGGCAATGGCTTGGCTCTCTTATTCAGGTGTCCCAACCCAATTCCCTGGGCTACGGAATGGGGCAGTGTTCATAAAAGAGGTGGCATGAGGTATGGTGAGGGAGAAATAAAGAAATAGGAACCACATCACAGATCCTTAAGCCATTCTACCTCTGTACAGATTTTTCCCACTTCGCATCTTCTCAAACATTTTTACTCCACTGCCTCCCAAAACACACAAAACACCTCACGGAAATGGCCTTACTGTTGTTTGCCAGTGGAATACATAATTACCACCATTAACCGCTTTCCTTCAGTGCACGGAGCACTGTGGTCTTGACCTCAAGTATTCTGACTCTAGAAAGGGGATGGAGGCCAAATTACACATAATGGTTTCTATTTAATAATGACATGGTAGGCAGGTGTCATCTAAATGGAGATGAGCTATTTTAACAAGAGAAATAGAATCTGTTTGGGGAGCGGTGTCTGAATCTCCATCATCCCAATCCTCCCCCGTCGGCATAATAGTTGGAAACAAAGACTATGGAGCTGTCGGGAGATGGTACATCCTTTCCGCCAGCTAATAAAATGATGCCCTGCCTTCACAGTCTATTAATTAAGAAGGTAATCAGTGCATGCTTCGAGTTTGGTATTTCAAACTCGAAGGCAATAAAATCAGAACACTACTCGGATTTTTTTTCTCATAAAGACATGAATAACAAATTAGGGCCACAGAGCTAGAGTAATCACATTTTGAATGATTTCTCCTGAGCATGCCTTTAATAACCTGTATGCGTTGGGTAAGAAGAACAAAGAAAGGCAAAGTTAATTACCCAGGAAAAGCTTTATCAAGGAATTTTGGTCACATTAGCCCAGGGTTTCTCAGCCTTGGTACTACTGATATTTTGGGCCAGATAATTCTTTGTCATAGGGGCTGTCCTGTATGTAGTAGAATATTTAGCAGCATCCCTGGTCTCTAACCAGTAGTATCTACCTTTGCCAAGTCATGACAACCAAAAATGTCTCCAGACATCATTAAATGTCCTCTGTGGGGCAAAATCACCCCCTGGTGAGAACTACTGAATTAACCACATACATTCCTTCTCACTCCCCATCCCCTCCAGCCTTCCCAGGTTTGCTGTTTTAAATCCTCAGAACAAGCCAGGGCATGGTAGCTTGTGCCTGTAATGCTAGCTACTCAGGAGGCAGAGGTGGGAGGATCACTTGAGGCTAGGAGTTCAAGACTAGCCTGGGCAACCTAGGCAACATAGCTAGGCCCCATCTCTAAATTTTTTTAAAAAAAAATAGGGAGCGGTGGTGCATGCCTCTAGTCCCAGGTACTCAAGAGATGGAGGCAGAAAGATCACTTGAGCCCAGGAGTTTAAAGCTGCAGTGAGCTATGATCACGCCACTGCACTCCAGCCTTGGCGACAGAGCAAGACCTCATCTCTAAACAAACAAAAAAACCCTCACAACAAAACATTCCATACTTGAACCATCTACATTTTCCAGGGAATTATTTGAAAAGCAGTTAACTGGATCAAAATTACTTGTCCAGATAACAAGAAGGGCTCTTTGCATTTCTGTATTGAAAAATAGCAGACAAAAAGAACAAAGGAAGATTGTCTAATAAAGGTATTTATTTAAGACACTCAGCTAAACACTTTACTTATATTTAATCCCCACAAAACCGTCAGGGACATTATTAGCCTTATTTTATTGTTGAAGAAACAGGCTTAAAGAGGTTAAGGTATTTGCTCGAGAACACACAGTTTGTAATTTAGTGGGGAAGCCAGAAATCTGATAGCAAAGTTTCTGCATTTATGTATATTGCCTTAGTATATGTCCTTAAAGTGCCGGATAGCTAGCAAAGCAAGGTGACCAATTTTTCTCTTTTTTAAAATATAGTTTTTATTATGGAGAGTTTAAACATATACAAAATTAGACAAAATAGTGTATCACCATTTGTACTGTTCATATACTCCTCTGCTCACTTCAATAGTGATCAACTCATAACCAATCTGGCTTCATCTAGAGCTTCTCAACCTCAGCATTCTTGACATTTTGGGCAGGATAATTGTTTGTTATGTGTATCAAGCACACAAGAAAGGCAAGGCCAAGGTCTGACTGATTCGACTGGTAAAAGTACAATCACTTTGAGATCCAGATAGTGTATTTCTTACATAGACAGCAAAAGAAACAGTAGCCGATGGTGCTGGCTTCCTGTGGTCTTTGTCCCACACATGAAAAAGGACAACACTGAAACAAAAGGTGCCAAATGACCTCGACTCCCATTGCTGAGGAGCCCATTGTAGATTGCAGTTACGTGTTTTTCTATTCTACAACTTTGTATCGAGAGTGGCAGGGCAGAAGGTCCCATATCTCAACTAAAACAAGGAGGGTACTAGAAACTGTCATGAGAGTTTCTCAATGGAGATAAGGAGGTGAGTGGGAGCTGGCCTCAGAGCAACTCCTCACTAGCCTCCCATCGAGGATCAGAAGGCATCCTCCAAGGCTCAGATGAGCTGCGCTTCAAGCCTTTGCCTGCATATTCACGTTCAAGGCCATTAGGATGCCATGGCAGAGCCATTCCGCTACAGTGGAGGACTGTCCCATGCATTATAGGATGTTTAGCAGTATCCATGGCCTCCACTAACTAGATGCCTGTAGTACAACCCCCCACCCCCAAATTGTGACAACCAAAAATGTCTCCAGACATCACTGAAGGTAACTTAGGGCAAAATTGCATCCAATTGAGAACCGCTGATCCAGAGCTCTATGCACTCCCCACGTGCAGACAATGTATTTCATCTGCAAATATTTCATCATATATTTCAAAATAAAGTTTTGAAAACATAAATGCAATACTATCATTATACCTAAATAAATCAATAAAAAGTCTTTCATAGCAGTCAGAAAGCAGTCAAATTTCTAATTGTTTCATGAATGCTGTCTTTTTCTTACAGGGTTTCGAATTTTTGAATCAAGATCCTAATGATACAGTGTATACATTGCAAGTGATTGACATGTCTTTTAGATCTCATTTAATCTGTAAGTTTCTTGCAATTTTTTGGTTGAAGAAACTAGGTTTGTCCTATAGAGTTTCCCACAATCTATATTTCACTGATTGCATCCCTGTGGTGTTAACATACTCCTTTATCCCTCTGTATTTCCTGTAAATTGGTCTCAGATAAGACCCGTGATCAAAGCCAGGTTCTATTTACTTGGCAGACTATTTCATAGGTGGTGCATGTACTTGTATCAGGAGTAGGTAATGTTTGGGGTTGCTGTCTTTCTGTCATGTTAGCAGTAGTTGATGCTAAGTGCCTGAACCCAATCATTCATTAGGGGTTATAAAGTGGGGATAATTTATTACCTTCTTGATTACTCATTCTAAGAGGAAGCACTTCTCATTGTTTGGTCACCCAGAGGGACAGTTTGTATAAGAAAGGTAAAGTAAATACTTGATTCTTTCTAGTTGCCAGTTTTCGAAATAATGTGTTTGTTCCCTAGCATCCTTCAATGCAGACAAATGAGATTTTGAGGGTTTTTTGGGTAGTATTATGAAATCATGGATATAAACATATTTGATGAGTCTCAATCCATTGCAGTTCTTATCCTTATTGATGCTTAAACTTTCCATCTTTGGCTGGCAGGAGTCTCTTCTTCAAGTTGGCTCCTAAGTCCTTTTAGCAATTTCTATCTGTTTTTAAAAAAAGGATAATAGCCAGGAGCGGTGGCTCAAGTCTGTAAGCCTGGCACTTTGGGAGGCCAAGGTGGGAGGATTGCTTGAGGCCAGGAGTTTGAGACCAGACTGGGCAACATAGCAAGACCCCATCTCTACAAAAATAAATAAAAACATTAGCCAGGTATGGTGGCACATGCCTATAGTTCCAGCTACTGGAGAAGCTGAGGCAGGAGGATGGTTTGAGCCCAGGAGTTCAAGCCTGCAGTGAGCTATGATGATGCCATTGTACTTCAGCCTGGATGACAGAGCGAGACTCTGCCTCAAAAAAAAAAAAAAAAAAAGAATACTAGAACTTATATATTTCCATGAGTACTGTTACCTTCACAGTTTTGACTGAAGATCCCCTGTACTTACTACATTTTTGTAAGTGCTCTACAACAGTGTTACTCAAAGTGTGGACCTCAGGCAACACCTGTGAGCTTGTTTGAAATTCAAATTGATGGGTCCTACCATGGTCTACTGAATTAGAATCTCTGCGAATGGGGCCCAGGAAACTGTGGTTTAAGAAGTTCCCTAGGTGATTCTTATGCATATTAAAGTTTGAGAACCTCTACTCTACAAAAATTGGCGTCAGAGCCTAGCTTTAGATACTTGGAACTTTCCACTTAAAGTCAACTTCACAGTGATTATCTCAAGCCCTTCAGGAATCTCTCACCAGAGTAGGCTACTTCCTCTGTTCTTATTGGATATCATTAGGGGCACAATCATGTTGACAAGGGATATTTCTGATATTTTTGAAACAAATAAAACTTGATCAAAGTTTGATAGGTGCATGATAAATCTGGTTAATACCTTTTTAGATCAAAAAGTTCAGATTTGATTATATAATAACTCATTTTCATGAATGGCTTTATAAAGTTGCCATGATGAAAATTTCTAAGGACTTATTCCAAAAATGTTTTGAGCAATGGTAGTATTATATGTGCTAGGGACTGCCACGGTTCACTGCTAATGGTTTTGTACCTTTTGAGTTCCTATAATTGAATGGCGGGGTGAGGTTATCCAGACCATTTTTCAGAAATAAAGGACTCTTTTCCTTTGAAGCTGTGCTTATCCCATGCTTGCTTACTTGCTTACTCATGAGAATATCTTCCTAAGGTAAGGGTGGACTTCGACAGAAAACTGTTGACTGCATATAGTTACTTTCGAGCACCCTTAGCCATTTGACATAGCCTCTCATCTGGCATTTTAGTAGACTAGGTGTCTAAAACGATTGCTTTCGGACATATTGAAGGCTTTTACATAGCCAGCTTCCTGGGACACATACACTAATAGGGATTTCTTTCTTTCAATGCAAACAAAATAGAGATTCTTGAAAAAAGAGAGCCATACCATTTTGGGGTCAACATCTGTGTATTAATAGTCTCTCATCATCTCTTCTTCACTACAGTGGTTCTGAAATCTTTTTTTGGTTCTGAACTTTTAAAACCCCTGATGCCGAGCCCCAAGCCAATTAGACCAGAATCTCTAGGGGTTAGGGACTAGGCCTCAGTGTTTTTGAAACCTCTGTAGATGGTTCTAATATATAACTAAGGTTGAGAATCTTCTGGAGTGAAGCAAAGAGGATGGGAGACTTTATTAAGAGATGAACTTAGACCCCTGGCTATGATTCATATGTTGAAAACTTAATCCCCAATACAACAGTGTTGGGAGGTTAGGACCTAATAAGACCTAATAAGAGATGATTAATGGATTAATGTCATTATCATGGGAATGGGTTAGTTACAACAAGGGTGGGCTTGTTAAAAAAGCAAATTCAACCACCTCTTGCTCTCTTGCTTTCACCTTCTCTTGCCCTTCTACCTTCTGCCATGGGATGATGCAGCACAAAGGCTGGAACCATGCTCTTGGAATTCCCAGCCTCCAGAACTGTGAGACAAATAAATTTCTATTCATTATAATTATCTGGTCTGTAGTATTCTGTTATAGCAGCACAAAACAGATTAAGACACCCCTGAAGTGCTAGCTTCTCTTTCTCAAGAATAGGATATTTGATATACTTGAGGGCTTTGGGAAGATCATTTCTCATGAGCATCACCTGTTATTCAGATTTATACTTCACTCACAGAGAACCTGGTGAGTCCACTTCTGCTTGTATTGCAGAAGAAAACCCCATCCAATTCTACTTTCTGGAAGATTTATTAGAGGATGTAAAGACATCATCTTGAATGTGTGTCTTGTGATGATATCCTGCACCTACCGAATGGGTCAAATATGAGATTTACAGTGGCTTAATAAAAGCTTTTATCTAGCTAGGTTGTATCATTAAATGTCAAACAAACTAAATGAAAAGCTTTTAACATGAAGGCTATCCAAAGAGAGCAAAATGAGCAGCGCATGGGCAATGTTGAGATACCGAGGCGGCATGCAATGAGTGGGGGCTTTGAAGTCCAACAGCCCTGAATTTAAAACTCAGCTCTACTCTGGGAGGCCGAGGTGGGCAGATTCTTTGAGCTCGGGAGTTTGAGACCAGCCTGAGCAAGAGCGAGACCCCGTCTCTACTAAAAAAATAGAAAAAAATTAGCTGGACAACTAAAAATATATATATAAAATTAGGCGGGCATGGTGGCGCATGCCTGTAGTCCCAGCTACTCCAGAGGCTGAGGCAGGAGGATCGCTTGAGCCCAGGAGTTTGAGGTTGCTATGAGCGAGGCTGATGCCATGGCACTCTAGCCCGGGCAACAGAGCGAGACTCTGTCTCCAAAAAAAATAAAAAATACAAAATAAAACTCAGCTCTGCCACTGACCACCTCTATGACCTTGAGCAAATTATTTAGTATCTCTAAGCACCAATTTTTATCTGCAAGCCGGACATAATGCCTGTGCCCAGCACAGAAAAGGGTTTCATAAATTACTAAGTATTTAAAATGACAGACAATATATTGTTGAGAATATCTGGAGATGAGATACCAGGTCCAGCCCTGGTGAAGGAAAGTGTGATAGGCAGAATAATGGTCTCCCAAAGATGGCTACATTCTAATCCCCAGAATTTGTGACTATGTTACCTTACATGGCAAAACGGACTTTATAGCTGTGATTAAATGAAAGATCTTGAGATGGGAGAGATTATCCTCGATTAATCAAAGGTGCCCAGTGTAATCACAAGGGTCCTTTTAAGTGAAAGAGGGAGGCAGGAGACTTAGAGAAGAAGATGTGCAAAGGCTGGCATTAGGCCACTGCCAGCTTTGAAGATGGAAGAAAACAGGCCAGGAGCCACAGAGTGCAGGCAGTGGAACAATGAATTCTCTTACAGAGCCTCCAGAAGAAACGCAGTCCTGCTGATACATTCATTTTAGCCCACTTCTGACCCTGGTCCAGAACTTTAAGAGAATAACTTTGTATTGCTTTAAGCCACTGAATTTGTGGTAAATTGATGCAGCAGCCGTAGGAAACTAACACAGAAGATTAAACCAAATCTCTCTTTGAACATTCAAAGATTCTGAGAGCAGATTTTGCAGGATAAAATATCATTTTGGAGACCATGTCATTCGAAATCTATTAGGATAAAGTCCAAGGATTGTAATAATAGTTTACTTGTGAATGAATGTATCCTTCCTGGCATCAGACGGTCTTGACCACTCACTTGCCAGTCAAGCTCATTTGTATGACATTCAGAAAGCCCAGGCAAAATCCTCAAGACCCTGCAGTATTTGCTGTAGCACTAGAAACTATGTCTGGTAGGACAGCAAGGAGAAAAACTGGTTATGGCAGATCAATAACCAAGAAAGACAACTCTTTAGGAGTATATGAAGAAATATAAATGTGGTTAACCATTCTGGAGGACAATTTGATACTAGTATCAAAAACCATGTATCAAAAGCCTTAAAAATGCAAGTACTCTGACTCAGCAATTCTACATGTAAGAAACTTCATCCTAGGGAGAAAAAAAAACTGGATTAATATGCATATCATTCACCTACTTAAAAATCCTTTCATAGTTCCTATAATTGCTTATAGAATAATATTAATACTTGGGGAGACTGAAGGGAGGCAGCAGTACATCCACTGACATTGGCTAATTGACTGGTAGGTGCTCGTACTGGTCATAATTTGGTCTAGATTTGAACCTGGTTAGATTGTTAACCTCCAAGGTCCCTAAGCCACCTTCACTACATTTGATCCTTTTCATTAAAATCCCTGAAACGGTTATTGTGACTAACAGTTTCAATGTTAATCAGTGTCTGGCCTTGTACATGTATCACAAACTATCATTCAATTTTGTTAAATAAATTAAAATTTTATATGTGTGTGAAATTGAGCCATTAAGTGTTGAAAATTACCTATAGTCTTACTTATCTACTGACATTCACATAATATATGTGGCATGCAAAAGTTGTGAATCCAAATTATGCTTAAATCCAAGTGAGGAATCTTTATCCATTTTTTTTTTCTGTTGTATTATCTATTTCAGTCGCATGTCTGGACTCAAACCCCATGAAAAAGGGACCAAAATTTACACAGTATTCTTGAGTATGATGGCGCCTGCATTTGGAGTTTTGATTAAACCATGCTATGTGTGTGATTATTGCTTGTAAACAGATGATTAGATATTAATTAGACAATAAGTGATTGTAAAGCACTTAGAAAATAAAAGTGTTTATAAATACTACCAAGTCATAGCAACAATAATTCTTTACAGACTACACAGCTGCTAATGTCAGTAAGAATGATTTATTCCAGCTAAGAGCAATTTTAATTTATGCAAAAACCCCTGCCATCATATCTGTTTTGCTACAGCTGATTTTATCATCAGGATTTAGATAAATACATCTCATTTTAATAAAAAGCATATCTCTTTTAAGACCTCCTCAAACACAGATGCAACCCCTATGATACGGTGTCCTCGAGTGCTGAGAATTTTGGAGCTCCTTACTGCTTATCCATCTGACTTATGTCAAATATTTATTTCTTTTAAATAGAAGATATAAGATGACATTTTGTTAGCCTTAGCTTCATTTATGCAGTAGGTTTGTCATGTTGGGTCTGTGCAGTTGCTTCCTAGCACCTTAAAACCATACTGAGACTCAGTAAATTTTGGGCAAATGGATAAGTGAAGGTCGATTCTTTTTTTGGTTGTTATAGAATTAGGGAAAAAAAAGAAATCCATCTTAAGAGTAAAACAAAGCAATTTCATTTGTCTTCTCTGTTTTTTTAAAAAAAATAGGTTTTGAAGTTCTGACAATTTTTATATCTCACTGTTATTTTTTCCGCTAATGGCCTTTATAAGCCATGGACCTGTATCAGCCCTGCTTTTGACCCACTAGTGAGTCTGGGGATGTATCTGTGTTTATTTTTGTCATAAGTAAATTCAAGCACCTACAATGAGTCCAGATCCATGGTTGCACAGACATGAAATGAACTGAGTGAATAAAAGTGAAGAGTGTTTCCTGTTACATGAATTCAATAGAAAAGGGGTGAAGGGGTTATATTGGATGATGAGATATGCATGAGTTAGCTCAGCAACCTTGTTAATAAAGCAAGTCTAACTACTGTATATCAAACAGTGAGGCAGTGTAGTTTGGTGGAAAAGAGTGTTGAACTTTGATTCGAGAAACCTGGATTGAAGTCATCCTTCTACCACTTACTGTGTGACCATGGTCAGGTCACTTAACCTCTCTGAATTTGGTCACTCACTTGAAAATTTTCAGTATTAAAACTTGTCAATCTCAAAGTGGCATTATGATATAATAAAATGTGTAAAAGTACCAAGTGAGGGGTGAAATGCTTTCCATTGCAAAATATTTTTATTACCATAATTTTCCTGGAGTGGGTAAAAACGATTTACGTATGGGTTTCATTACTTAGTATGGTAGAGTTTTTTCTGGAATGTCAGGTGTTAGGCCCAAACCTTAAGCCACATGTGGACAACCAGGAATGTGGTTCAAAATAGAGGTGTAAAGGTAATGAAATTCCATAGGAGGTAATAATGCTTTTGGGGAAATCTTAAATTCTCTGTCAACTTCACCCTGTGTTTTCCAACTCCCTTCCTTCTTTGTAATAAATTCCTTGTCTGGTAAATCCGAAGCAGGAAGAAAAAAATGAATAAAAAAGGAAATGTGGTAGAAATAGTAGAGTCAGAAGTGATGGTATTGGGGAAGGATTTGAAATGAAGGTTTTCAACGTGGCCTTCTTGATAAACGTTAAGAGGAGTTTGATATCTGTGCTGTCATACAAACTGTAGCTAAATAATCTTACATTTTCAGTAGTTTTCCTAACATTTTTACGCAGTGGATGTAAAATTTTCAGTAGCATGACTAGATTAAAGATGGGAAAATAGAAGGGAAAGGTATTTCTAAAGAAGAGAATGCTTAAAAGTAATGCCTACTTCAAAAAGCGGGCTAAAAGATATCTATATACGACGCTATGATTCATTTTTATCCACACGTGATGAGTATATGAAAGGCGTCCTTGCCATAAGAAACATCATAATGGAACTTTATGATGGGGCACTAGAATGGTATTTTATTTTGAGATTCCCCAGAAACAAACCCTGAGAGCAGGATTCAAGTTCAAGTAGTTTATTTGGGAGGTGATCCCAAGAAACACTCACAGGAGTGTGGGCAAGTGAGACAAGGAAAGGAAGGCAGCAACACGGGGTGCTGTTTAGCAAGCAACCACAGTGGCAGTTGGAACTCTGGTAGTCAGCATAGAGCATGTAATTCAGAGTTACTCCACTTCAGGGCCGAGGGAACCGGGGTATTTATACACTGACACCTGTCAGTCATTGATTGAGAGCTCTTAGGGTTGTGAGCTGTTAATTTTCTGGTCCTTCAGCTCTTCCCCGATGGTGGTGCTGGGAGGGCAGGGGTTTCCAATGACCAGATAAAGCCCTCAGGTAGAGAGATGCATGTGCTGGCAGTAGGCAGTGGGCCAGGTGTTGATTATGGTAATACCATAGCCACTATGGTAAGGCCTAAGGAGATTTCGGCAGGGTTCAGACAGCATCTGCTCCAAAGAGATTATTTTAGTTCTTCCTTACAGATCTTTGGGAATGGCATTTTTAACAATTTGATGTTGCTGATGTGAAGACCACTTGTAGGAAGAAGGATGTCATGTGTAGGTCTCTTCCAAGCTTAAGTGAAGGTTTCCATGGCTTGGCTTTCTCATCTGCAAAGTTGGGCTATTCTTCCTATTTAATCAGGTGTTGTGGGGGTTATAGGTAGTCCGTGATAAGTTCCTAGCATAGTGCTAAGAACGTAAGAGGCATTCAAGAAATGGTAAAAATAATATTGATGGTGCTTTTTAGGGGCAGCACTGAGCCAACGAGTTCTCACAGAAGGCGTGCCCTACTTGGAGTGGTTACAGGACTTGGGAGTCCTGTCCCCAAACATTCCCTGGGGCTTTTATGAACAGCCTGCCTCCAGTACGGTTTCCTCTGCCTCTGCTGACTGGGGATAGGTCTCTGCCCCAGCTTTGTTCCTCAGTTTCAGCTCTCTTGTTTCCTCTCTCTCAGATCTGTGCACCTTTCTATTTGCTCACGAGGTAACCACTCTGCCTCACGCTCGCACTAATATCCAGTCCTTGATGCCTTTGGAGAAGAGGATAATGTTCTTTTTTTTTCTTATTATAAGACTTATATATGCTTATTTTTGAATATTTGTTATAGGCAGAAAAATATTTTTCAAAAAAGTATAACATGACATTTTGGATAATTAAAAAAAAAGTGAAACACAACTCTCCCATAATCCCACAGCTTAAAGATTTCACTGTTAACATCTTGGTATATTTCTTCCCAGTGCTTTTTTCTGTGCATGTACATATCGCATAATTGGGATCCTGTTTTTGGAATCATATTCTGTAGCCTGCTTTTCTCACTGACATTATAATGTTAATATGTGCCTATAATATTAGGATTTCTTCAAAAATATGACTCTTAATGCATATATAATACTATATTATATGGATATACTTCATTTTTATTTTAACCATTCCTACTGTTGCTGTAAGTTGTATCTTTTTTGCCTTTTATAAATAATTCTGCCTTAAACATCTTTGTACATAATTATTTGTGTGCTTCTCTGGTTATTACTCTTGGGCTAAATTCCCAAGTGGAATCCCTGGGTCAAAGGGTACGAACTTTCTAAAGGCTGTTAGCATTTACTGACAAATGTCCTCCAAGGAGTTTTTAATGATGTTAACACATGCATAGATTTTGTGTAACCATTACCATAATAAGGATACAGAACAATCTCATCGCTCCGGTACACTCCCTCCTGCTATCCCTTTATAGTCACCCCCTCGCAACTCCTAGGGTTACGGAATATTTAATTCCATAGTGTGGAATTAATTGGTCATTCTCAACTAATTGTCTTGATAGTATTACAATGCTCCTAAGTTAAAATAGCCCATTCGAGTATTAGTAAGAAGTTTTTGAATCAGGTTCTAGTAGCAGCCAAGACTGGTCTTTAAAGTGGGTAGATCTGGTAAGGACTTCTCTCAAGAATTTTGCCTGAAAGCATCTATTTCTGCCATTAGGACTGAAGACATACTGGGATTCAATCACCAGACTGCAGGGAGAGGAGCAGGAGGAAGCCAAGACTAGGCTGAAGTAGGATTAGTGGGAATGGAATTAGTTATAGAGTTGACCCTCAGGGCTGTTAGACAAGTCTAAATTGCAAGGTTCAAGGACTTGGGAAGATTAAGTGTCAGGTGTGACTTGGACTTAACACAAAGTGGCACTGAGAGCTAAGGGTCTGACATCTGTGACACAATGAAGACACTTATCCTAGGCAGAGGGCAGCATCTTGGTTTGATGGGATAGAAGAGGATGGGGAGGGGAGGAAGGAGTCATCTGCCCATTTTGAGATGGAAAAGGCTGGGGGTATAAGGGTATGGTCCAGGCTCTTGACATCAGAACTCTGCTAAATACTCAGGTGAACAGGTGAGCCTCCCATTCTAGACAGGAAATTAGAGGACCAATTAGGAACCAAGGGGATAGCTCGGTGGCCCAGAATGCAGTGGGAGTTAGGTGCTTAACAATGTGACTCTAAGACAGTGGTTCTCAAACTTTGGCATGTGTCAGAGTGCCTCCAAAACCAGGAGGTTTGGTTAAAACACAGATTCCCGGGCTCCACCACCTCAGTTTCTGATTTAGTAGGTCTGGGGTGGGGAGCGAGAATTCTGAGAAGTTGCCAGGGCTGTTGCTGCTGCTCCTTGGGGGACCACACCTCGAGAACCACTATTCAAAAGCAAAGAAAATATTGAGATTGGAATAACAATCTCACTCTCACATCACCCAGCACGGGAGGGAAGGGGGCTCCTAAACATGATGCAGGGCTAGGCTCTTCCGGGTGATGGGCTGGTAGAGCTAAACCTGCAGCTTGAGGTGTTTTGTGCTTCCATTAGGGCAGAAAGGATAGGAAGGAAGCAGCTCCTTTTCAGATGACCCAAGCATCACTGGAGTTCTCTTTGTTATAGGTAATAATGCTGTCCTGTGATGTCATTCTCACCTAATGGGGCAGGATCTGTAACTATCAAACTGTAATTCTCTGCTGCAGAATCCATTTTCTTCCTTTAGGGCTAGCCCTCTTTTCTTATTTGAGGAGTAATAAAAATAGTGTCCCCTTATATTAGCATAGCACATGCTAATTTACAAAGTACATTCATAGGATATCTCATTTGATCTACAATTCTGTGAGGGGGGCAGGGCTGGTATTTTTATCCCATCCTTTGGGCTATTGATTCTCAAAGAATGGTTCTTATACCTTCAGAATTAGCATCGCCCGGAAACTCAGAAAAGCAAATTCCAGCCCCAACCCAGACCTACCGAATCAGGTCTGGGGTCCGGCATGGGGCCAGTAATTCGTATTTCTAACAAGTTACCTGGTGATGTTGTTGTTCATATTGCTGGTCGTGGACCACACTCGGATGAAAACCACTGCTGTAGGTAAAAATGAAAGATTTAGAAGCCCAGGGAGGGACTTGTCTTAAGAGGACTCCTACCTACTTTCTTTTTTTTACTACACCTGCTACATCCTTGCTCCCCGCCTCTCCCCCAACCCCGCTAAAATCCTTCAAATCCCAGCTCGATTATTTATGAACTTTGAGAAACCGAGCACCTGTAAAATGAGGATAATACTAGGATCTACCTCTTTGGGTTCTTATGAAGATTAAACAAAATCTAGGTAAAGTACTTTCCATTGTGCCTGTGCTTAATAAATGCTAGTGATTATCATGATTTTTATTAATATTAAAAGTGTGACATTTCAGTAGAACGAATACCTTTGTAAGTTTTATTCTTTGAGCGTGTGTCTTCAGAATGCCCCTCTTAAAATGTGGATGTTCCTAGACAATTTAGACATTAAGGCACATCATCTTTAACATCTCATCTGGGATGTTTCTCTGATTGCCATGAGCATTTGCCTGAAAACAGGGTGCCTAGGAAATGGGACCCAGGACTGGTAAAATAGGAGCAAAGGGATTCATAGACCAGACCATGAAACAGTGTATTGAAGGACAGGCAACAGCAAGACTTCCTTGAGGAAACTCAGAATAGCTAGTGAGGAGGAAGAGTGGCTGAGGGAGGAAGCAATTGGGGAGGGCAGCCAGAGGTGGCAGGCAGGCTGTCAAATATAGTCTACCTCCTTCAAAGTTCCTCCTGGGGCAGCCCCAGGGGTAGGCTCCAGGGCTCCACCAGGCCTCAGGGGATCTGCCAGTGTTCATGTTGCACGCAGTTCAGGGGTTGCGCACTCAGGTGCCCACAATGAACGTCCGGAGAGGCCAGCTGGCAATTGACACAGTGAGTGATTTTAGGCTCAAAAGTGGCTTTGTCTTCAAGGTGACTCCTATTTGGCAAATATTCTGACTACAGCACATCATACACTTATGTCAGGGACATGGCCCTTTTTTAGTGGAGATCTGCTATGTTCTTTCTCAAGGCATCTGGGCCCCTCAGGAAGCGGTTTTATCTTATCTGGGTAGTGCAGCCTGGGTCCCTAAGCCCAGAAAGGACCGAGACCTTTGCAACTGAATTAAGCAGAAGAAACAAAAGCATCAAGTTCAGCCCCGTGGGTACGGCCAGCCAGCCAATGGGGCCCGGCCGCTCCCCGGCGGAGTGGTACTATGATGACAGTAGCCAACCAGCGCGCTCCATGCAAATGAGGATACTGTATCCCGCACCAGCCGCTCCAGTGTCGTCTGGTTGTTACAGTGATAAACTGAGGCCTTGCCTCTTGGCTTCTCCGAGAAGAAAGGGGCGGGAGGTAACCTCTTTACGTCCCCTAGGGAAGACAGAAAGAAGGGAAGAAGGAGGGGGATGGGTAGGGAAGAGAAAAATACGTGACAAAGAAAACATTCTTTGCCTGGGAGGAGACTGACAGAGAGTGTAGAGCTGAAGGGAGCATTCACTGGCCATGCCAGTACTTACCACTGATGCTGAGTCAGAAACAGGTATCCCAAAATCCCTTTCCAATGAGCCTCCCTCAGAAACCATGGAGGAAATAGAGCACACATGCCCACAGCCTCGACTGGTAAGTAAAGACAAAGGATGCAAATGTATACGTGGCTACGGCATAAAAGAGTTCCTTAAGCGCCCGCAGCCAGCGAGGGAAACGATGCTTAGAGGATTTTCATGCAAATGAGAATGGAGCTACCGCCTAATCTTTCTCAGCTGTTTATACTTAGCTTCTATACCGGGCGCTGCTCTCAGCTTACAAAGCATTATTGCATTGGCTGGGTAGGAAAAAGACTGCTTGGGATATGCTGGGTTTTGAGCTTTGGGAAGAGGGGGTGGCCTTTTTCCTTTAAGGTGTATTCTCGTCTGAAGGTAAAAATCCTATAGTGCGATTTTAAAATGGTATTCTCTTTACAAAGCTTGGGACGAGTCCCTTCTTAAGTTCTAAATTGTAGCTAAGGAATGATTCTTTCCTCAACTGATTTTTGTGCCTAATACCAATTTGGGAAAAATGAAAACGACATGGAAGCAAAACTTCCCCATTCGTTTGAAAATTTCAAAATAAATACATAGGAGTCCCTCGATGATGTATTTAGAAATAATGTACATTTAAAATGAATTGTAAAACATTTCCAGAGTGTGCTGTCAGGGTTTCTCTCCAGGTGGTGAAAACCTGGGGAAGCTACATTTATTTGAAAAGGGACTGCATGCCTTTAATAATGAAAGTGTGGAAACGGGGCACTCAGCTTCCTCCCATCTCAGTAACTGGTATCCCAAATTTAATCAGTCTCTCTGCCACTGGTTATGACCCCTTAGGTAAATGTGAAACTTCCTTCCCAACCACCTCAGCATGTGTTCTCAAGGAATCAAAAACACCAAATGGGTGATGGGTATTCTGTGGGTTGAAGTCGTGTGGAACTTGGGGAGACTTCTCTTTGAACCCCCAAATCAAAAAAAACCCACACTAGTTAAAGCTATTCTTTAGCGATTTTCCCCAAGTTAAAAAGGTGCAATATTTTGATTGGCTGTGGAGTTTGACCCCGGAAAGAGGTTTTTGTTTTTTTTTTTTAAGATTTTGTAATGTAGCATTTTCTGTGACCCCCCCCAAAATGAGGGCTCACAGATTTGAAGGCTGACCCATCATGGAACTATTATTTCTTAATAAGGGTTAATAAAGGTTCAAAGCGGGCTTAGAACAACTTCCTAAAAAGCAGGAAAACTGAGGATGTTACATGAGAGCCCTGTGGGCTTTTCTTCACGTGTTTCTATTTTTTTAAATATATTTTCTTAAGGCAGTTTAATATTAATTGCTCTCTAGCACGTTAGCTACCTACTGAATGACATATACAATATAATATCTATGTTCTTATGGGATACAAACTATTCCAATAATTTGTTACTAAGGGATTTCTTTGAGCCACTAAACAACTCATAGTTAGCGTTGAAAGAAAATGACGGCTAAAAGGGTGTTACGAGAACACTGTGTGTGTGTCTGTGGGTGTGTGTGTTTAGAGACAGGGTCTCACTATGTTGCCCAGGCTGGCCTCAAATTCCTGGATTCAAGTATTCCTCCCACCTCAGCCTCCCAAGTAGCTGGGACTAGAGGTGCACACCACCACACTGGGCCATAATGTATTTTTAAAAGTAAACTCAGTGTTCAAATTTGCATCACACACCTTCCTAATAGAGGCAAAGGGCAGTGGAGAGAAAGGTGGCATCCAGCTCCAGTTTGTGTATCATTTCCTTCTCTTGCGTCTTCTTCTTTTCCTTGCCTTTTCACCTTTTAGCTATTCTGCTCCTTGGTTACTTCTGCCTGAGAGAGGTGGGTAGAGAAAATTAAGGGAGGGAAGAAAGTTCAAGTTGCTTTCCACTTTAACTTGTGACAGTTCATTCCAGGTGGTAACTCACAAGAACCACGCAAAGCTGTCAATGTTACAACTTCACTTCCCATCCATTTTAGGAATGGGAAGTGAGGTTCCCAAATAAGGAAGCTGAGGTTCAGAGCGGGTAAGCAACTTCCCCAAAGATCACATTGCTTTGAAGGAGCAGAGGTGGGATTTGAACCCAGAGCTCTACATCTGAAAAGTGGAAGATCTTTTCTCCATAACACACTCATAAGTGAGACACATTCCCTTCCCATCTTTTTGGCAGTTCTGTTTTAAAGTGTATGCATGCGTGTGTATCATACATGTGTGCAGGTGTGATAGGGATGCACGAAAGTCGAACTGTTGGAGCAATTTGCTTCGATCTACTTTTGATAAAAATTTTCCGTGTTGTTTATCATTATCATGGGCTACTGAAAATTGGCTCTGTTTAAACAGGGGCTTGCAACCAATTTATAAGCCACTACTAAAGTTTTTGAAGTGCTTTTCTTCTTATTACCAAACTTTGATCACTGTAGGGTTATATTCTAAATTTAGATTTACACTTCATAGCCCAACTTTCCTTTGCTAATGATTTTACTTAATAACTAAGGTACATGTTAACTACTTAATGACAAAGTTTGTTGATGAGAGTGAACAGCAAGTCAAAACATAAAATTAACATTTTTTGTGTTTTTTTAGTAGTTTCTGTTAATCTTGTAGCTTTGCTAATATCTTTGTATTTCAAATTATATGAAAATCCGTGTTTCTTCCAGCACCCAAGCATATCACCCCAAATCACACGTGGGTCACTGATACCACAGCCATCAGTCGGGTGTGACTACTGAGTTGTTTCACTAACTTTGGAAAATGAATGAAAGATTTGCCAGGGGCCTGCTTAGGAATGAAACTCCACACTTAGATTCCCCTTCAGAGGGCAGGCTCCCTCTCCCAGTTGCTGAAATGAAGAGGGAAGCTGGCATACCAGAATAAATGGGACTTTAAAGTCATCTATATTTTAGATGCCTGTCAATAGCAAATTGATAATGATGTTGAGGATATTATTGAATCATGTTTCAAGGGCAAATTTTTTGGAAAAGTATACATGTTGTTTTTCCACCTGCCTTATTCTTCATTGGAGGAAAATATAAGAAAGGAGAGGAGTAAATGCAATGAAATAATACTTACAAAAATTAGAAAAGAAATAACAAAATATTACCTAGGTTTTATGATAGAGCCCTCATTTCAGGAATGTAATCTTATTACCTTTACCATGTTACCATGGTACTCTGGCTTGAGATGTTTCTAAAAACTCTTCTTTTTATTGTTACAATGTTTATTCTTGATCCTTGGCTTGTTTTCCATTTTTACCATTTTCCTGCTTAAACATGATGTAAGGTGACTTATGAACTTGACTGTCGAGAAGCCGAATGGCTTTGTGTGATATGATGTAACAGCCCTCCTTGGAAACCTAACTCCTAAGGAATGAGGACTCCTGTGGGCAAGGACCGTATCCTCATATCTCCCTAGCTCTCAGGTTATGCCTAGACAAAGCCTTGGGGCCCAGCAGGTGCTTCATAAACCCTTTCTAACAAGGCCCAGCCACCTTGAAAGCTGCCTGCTTAAGGATTTGGTTAATGACCTTGGTCAAGTTCTTCTAGGGGTACATTCCGCTGTCAGAAGGAATTTGTAATTCTAGCCTGCAATAGTCACTTCCATGAAGATGTATGTATCATGGATCAACTGAGAAGGCCTTGGAAATTAAAAAGGGCTGGTTCAATATGCCACATTAGCAGGAGTTCATTTCAGGCTTTACTTCGAAGTGGAGCAGTGCCAACAGACTGCTGTCTTGCAGAAGGTGCATTATGTCAGTTGGGAGGTAGGACACTTGCCCACTAGTGCTCAGAAAGATGCCCAGATTTCCAGAAACATCAATGGCTTCTTTTACTAGTATCACCATCTAGTTAGCCACCCAGAGCAGCATGCATTTTAAAAGCAAGATACACTTAATGTGCTGTATTGGTGAAAATAAATGAACATGAGCTTCCTTGGACATTTACTGTGGTCAACTGGAATTCTGCCCAAGGTTATTATTAGACATCTTCCTACTGGTTTCCATCCAAGTGCAACATCCATTTCTTGCAGATTGATAATAGTCAGGTGTGTTGAGCAAAGAGTCAATGAATTAGTTTCTTCCATTCTTTTAAGTTTGTTCTCTCACTATCCCTCCAACCTCCCATTTGCTTAATGCTAAACTCCTTATGGAGGAAATAAACCTAAATCAAGTATAAGATAGCTAGCTTCTTTGTTTTATTTTGGTGTTTGAGCATATAGAAATCAAAGGAGTGCATATGTCCTCCATCAGGCAGTGAGGGGGATTTAAAGTATTCAGTGATGCATGGCTTTAGAAGGTAAGTGAGAGGAAACTCAGTCCCCTACCAACCCCTACCATCCCCTACCCACAGGACCCACAGTCAGCCAGGTGGTTAACAACTTCCCGACACAGCGATGCACCAGGTTCTGTGGAGAGAAGTAAAAGAAATGAATCCGTAGCCCCTGCCCTTAAAGATCATTTCCATTTAACATAGGCAGTAGTTCGGTATGTGGAAGCATGCCAGGACGCTGAAATCCCTTAAGAGAGATTTTTGGAAGTTTGACTTTAACATATTAGATTTTCTTAAAAGCTATATTTTATCCATTGAGGAAAAATGCTTCCCAGTGGGGAGGACTATGTTAGTCGGATCCCCAAGTTAAGACAAGTCCTTGCATTTGAAGAGAAGATTCCATTTTTTGACCTGAAAACATATTTTGGGACATGGAAAGGATCAGTCTATTTTTGAGGGCATCTTAAGCCCCCATATGGGTGGCACATTCTGGCCTTTAGAGCAGTGCTATCTAATAGAAATACAACTTGAGCCATACGTGTAATTTAAAATCTTTCTAGTAGCCACAGTTTAAAAAGTTAAAAAAAAAGCCAGGTGAAATTAATTTTAATAATATATTTTAACACAATATATCCAAAATATTATCATGTCAACATGTAATAAATATAAAAATTATTAATGAGATATTTTACATTCTTTTCTTCATACTAAGTTTGAAATCCAATGTATATATTACATTTGCAACACATCTCAATTCAGACTAGCTAATTTCAAGTGTTCAGTGGCCACATGTAGCTTTAGAGGGAGCTCAGATACCTGTCCAGCCCTGTGCAGGATGAACTCTGAGGACCCACAATGATAAATACTTTTCATGTTGCACAGTACACACATATATATGTAGTCATAACTGAAACCAAACATCACTTTTCCTTGCTTCATGTTTTGCACTCATATTTTCTATGCTATCCTATTTTGTTTCAGTTAGGAGGCTGTTGCAGTAATCTAGATGAGAGTTAATAAGTTTGGAGCTATGGAGGGGCAGTGGGGAAGGAGAGAACTGGATGGATATGCAAGAAATTAAAGAGATAAATACCCCAGGATTTGATAACTGAGTCTGAGAGTAGGGCAGGGTCGAGGAAAGATCAAGGAAGACTCGTTTTCTGGATCCAGCCAGTGGATGCCATCACTGAGATGGAAGCGCCAGGGGAGAAGAGTTCGTGAGAATTATGTTGGAGATACCACGGGGACTTCCTCTTGGAGGTGTCTAGTTAATGTTTGGTTTGGGAACTCAAGAGAGAGTTCTAAGCTTGAGATGTAGATCTGGGAAACATCAGCAGGGAGGGGATAGAAATGAAATTGAGCAGTGAAATTGATGAGAGTGAAACTGAGTCAGTTTCTGGACTGAGAAGGAGGTGGATCGAAATGGTTAGCTAGGAAGAGTGCCTCAGGATAATCCTACTACAGGGCTAAACCTAGAAAGTAACTGACTCTGAGCCTTCCTATAAGGTTCTTAGAGGGGGTAAAATAGAAGAGCTGTAATTAAAGCTATTAGAATCCTCCTTATATCTGCCTGTCTCTACATGAAATCTGGTTAAGTTAATCTATTTTATCCCAGAATCTTTCCAGGATGGAACCCCAAGGAAGACTATTTAAAGAGGCAATAGAGGTAGGATCATGAAAAGAAGACAGAAAGGTATTTCTCAAATAGCTAGAAGATCAGGAGACCAAGGACAGTGTAAATTTTATGGGAGGAATGTCCAATAGCACTAAATTCAACAGAGAGATAAATGAGATAAAAAGGAAAAGTCTCTTTTGGATTTAGAAAGAAGAGGTCGGCGGTGATATTTCAGTGAAGTGGTAGGAGCAGAGGCCAGATGGCAGTAGGCTGAGGAGCCTCTAGGAGGTAGGGAAGTGGAAGCTTGACTGAGAGGGGAAGCAGATAGAATGTATCATACCCAGAGGTGGATAAATCAGGTCTTAGGGTCAACAGAGGCTAGATTTTTCCCTTCCTTCCTTCTTTCCCTCCATCTTTCTTTCCCTTCATCTTTCTTTCCCTCCATCTTTCTTTCCTTCTCTTCTTCCTTCCTTTCATCCATCCAAGATGTCAAAGCTTTTGGTTGGCTCATTCTTTTAAGATGGTAACAACTTGTACTTAAGTATAAATGGGAAAGAGCCAGTGGGACAGAGAGAGGGAGAGAGTGGAGATGATGGGGGCAACCGATGAAGGGAATGTCCCTCAGGCTGGAGGGGTTGGACTCCAGTGCACAAGTGGAAGGACTGGCTTCAGGGAGGAAAAGAGACCTCTCCCACTGTGGTGGTGAGGAAGCTGGCAAGGATGGTTTGGGTAAGAATAACTTCTAAGAGGAAGGGTACTGAAAGTTCAAGCCTTCTCCATCTGATAGCCTCTGCTTGATCTGTCAAGATGGAGGCAAAGTCATGGTGGCTTAGTTCTGGCAGGTGCAGAAGTATAATTCTGGGATAGCCTGGGAAGTTGGATATTTCCTCTCCAGAGGCCCCCAGGCTAGGGGTAGGGAGAGGCGGAAAGGCTGGGTTGGTTTCTGATGAGATGTAGTGATGATAGCAAATGGATCTGCTCCTTTGTGGCCTCTGGGGCTTCACACCAACCCCCATCAAGGCACGTCCAGATCTGGCCAGGGGGAGGTGGTCCACAGCGAAAGGGCAGGAGGCTGGCGAGACAAATATGTTAAAGCTTGGTCTCTACTCACTGGAGCCCATAGTCTCATTCCAGTCTTAGTTTTGCCATTGAATTATTGCGTGGACTTAAGCAAATCACTTTCCTCTCCGGGCTCCAATTCTATCACTCATGATGAATTGGATAGATGATCTCTAGTACTTTCACTGTGATTCTAGCTTTTATCACCATGGAACATGGTCTACTGCAATATGCTCTGTTTGACCTGATGCTCCTATCAAAAATCAGGGCTATCCCACTCCTCACTTCCTTTTGGTTTTATCCATTTCGGGTAAAAAAAAAAAAAAAAGTTGAATGGTCTTAAGGTAAGACACACTGGCTAAATATGAATAACAAATGTTCACAAAGCATTTTGGAATTTTACACTGATCTTGTACAAACCACGTCTGCGGTCTTCTGCTTTATTCTTCAGATGCTTCCTCAGAAAGGTTGAATGTATTCTGAATCATATTTGGAATATTCTATTCATTCTTTAAAGAAACCTACACTAAATCTCTTCTTAATGTGAACAATAGCCTCCTAATTTATCTACTTCATAATATGGAAGTTTGCAACATTGGGTTTTTTTGAGTCATGGCAGTATGGCATTGAACTATAGGGTCCTTTCTTAACTGAGTCTGTCCATTTAAGCTTAGCATGTGGGGTTAAAGTCCAGCGATGGGTCAGGCCATAGTCCTGAAACTCTTGGGTCTTTAGCTGGTGCCCACACAAGGCTTCTTAGTGACTGTAGGGAAACAAATGCAGAAAAAGAGTTATTTCGTCGGATCACTGGAGGCAGGATGAAAAAGAGAAAGCAAGGAAGGTAGGAACAAACTAAGTCATTGCAAGCTAGGCCTATTTTCTTCCAATAATCTCCCAGGTAACAGCCTCTACCTTGCTAGGATCTGATTACCCGTTGCTGGCCTCAGACCATAGCATTACTGTTTTAACATTCCTACCTTCCTCTTTATCCCAGCATGAACCGGGTTGTATGGGAGGCTGGGAAGCTGACCTTGCTTGGGGATAAAGAGACAGTTTAGCACTCAACGATCTTGAAGGCAGACTTGAAAATACAGTGATTAGAAAATAAAGCAGTGAAACCCTGGTAGTGTGTGCCTGTGTAATAATGTGCAGGGCCGCACGGGGCCAGCCTATTGAGCAGGATTCATTTTCATATAATCTCCTACCTCCTGCTAAAGTCTTTGACTTGGCGTTTTTGTTTTCCACTTGGTAATTCACGCACGCTGAACCTGACATCAGTGTAAAAGGATGCTGGAGGTTATTTAAACTGTCGTTTAAGAAAAATAACAACAACAATAATAGGTGAATAGAAACATCGTTAATGATGTGTATAGCCTATTGCCAACCAAATAATGTTGAAAGCCCATTCCTGGTACATGCAGGCTTCTGGGCTTCATCTCTGGTGTGCCTAATATTGACTGTAGGCTCAGTCACATAATAATAAATTCTATTGTACCTCCAAATTGCTTAGTTATAAGGTAATTGTTCTATACTGGGTTCGAGGCTAGAGGTCTCATTCCTTTTTCTCTGTGGGCAAGTCAGGAATGGAACAACCATTCACAGAGCACACTGTGTTGGGCACTGTGTTGAATGCTCTGTATGTGTTATCTCATTTAACAAAGCTACAGACCCATGAAATAAGAATCACTATTCCCCATGTTATAAGTAAGGAAATCAAGCATTAAGTAATTTTCCAAAGATCAAATACTAACTGATTAAGATGGGATTTAAAATTAGGTTTGTCTGACTGTTTCCACTACACACAGTTCTCAAACATCACTGAGCAAAGAATTGCCTGCTCAAGCTAGCTCCCAAGTGATTCGGAAGCAAGATGTGCTTGGATATACTTTGCGAGATGCCGTATTTAGTTCTCCTGGTCACATCTGCTTTTAGGGCCAGGAGTAGAAACAAATAATATATCTAGACTCTTTGTAGTGAAATTAGAAATTCAAAGTAAATATTTTTGACCCAAGCAGTTCCACTCCTAGGAAATGTGTACATATGGCCACCAAAAAAACTAGTGCTAGGATGTTCTTAGCAGTGTTATTCATAATAACTCCAAATGGCCAGCAGAAGCAGAATGGATAAATATAATACATTCACACAATATAACGCTACACAGTAACAAAAATGAAGAATCAACAGCCACCTGCAAGGATATGGATGAATCTCAAAAACATAATATTGAATGAAGGAAGCCAGACACAAAATAATACGCACTGCACAATTCCATTTCTATAAAGTACAAATTAGGCAAGGCTCATCTATGATGTTAGAAGTCGGCATAATGGAAGGAGCATGACATGGATGCTGGCAGTGGTCAGTTACTTGATGCGGATGCTGTATGTCCCCAGCTTGTGAAAGTCTATTGAGCCACACACTTAGGATATGTGTACTTTTCTGTATATACATCATTCTTCAGTACAAAGTTTAAAGATATTCTGACCACAGTAATGAAGAAAGAATGCACTCTACAATATCCTTCCCATTTCCAGATAATTCTGGTGATCTGATAGATAACACCGTAAGGAATAGTGTCAGAGCCTACCTAAAATTACAGCTCTTGGCTGCTCAGTCCTTCCAGGGCTAGCCCCAAAGAGAGCCTAGGTGAGCCCTTGAACTAAACTTGCCTTATTTCTAGGACCAGTCCATGTCTAGTCCTGTAATCTGTGAATTAAAATCTACTGTCTTGGGCCGGGCATGGTGGCTCATGCCTGTAATCCTAGCACTCTGGGAGGCTGAGGTGGGAGGATCACTTGAGCTCAGGAGCTTGAGACCAGCCTGAGCAAGAGTGAGACCCCGTTTCTACTAAAAATAGAAAAAATAGCTGGGCATCATGGTGGGCACCTGTAGTCCCAGCTACTCAGGAGGCTGAGGCAGGAGGATCACTTGAGCCCAGGAGTTTGAGGTTGCTGTGAGCTAGGCTGACACCACAGCACTCTACTCAGGTCAATGGAGTGAGACTCCATCTCAAAAAAAAGAAAAATCTATTGACTCCAATTTATATACTTTGTCCAACAATGGTCTGGCCTCACAGTCAGTTTCTGGACTCAGAAGGAAATGGTTGGCATTGGTTAGTTAGTAAGAATACCTCAGAATAATCATGCTACAGGGGGAGTTCTAGAAAATAGGTGATCAAGAGCCATCCTATAAGGGTTTTGAATGGGGAAAAAATAGAAGAGCTATAATTAAAGCTATTAGAATTCTCCCTATATCTGCCTATCTGGGTTGGGCAATCCAGGCCATCTGACTTATACTCTTCCTTTAGGACACCTCATGTACATGAACTCTGGTTAAATTAATCTACTTTACCTCACAGTCTTACAGGATGGGATCCTGAGCAATAACATTTAGGGAGCCAATAGAGGAAGAATCATGAAAATAAGGTACTTCTCAAATAGGTGGGAGATCAGGGGTCCAAGGACAAACCAATCATCTCATTGGCAGTTACACAGTTTTCCTGTAAAACATTGTTCTTGTTAAAGAAGCCATCTACTTTGTAGAAAATAGCTTCTTTGGAATATATTTCCTTTAGTGGCTCAGAAAAAAGGGGTTTTATTATGGAAATAGAATCTAGCAAATACCTCAAGCAAAGGCATGTTAGAAATATCTGTACTTCCATCCAATGTCTGTATAGCAAAAACCTCCCACACTGCATAATTTGTTCTAATGCTTGTTTCTTCCAATCTTCGGCAATGTTTTCTATATGTCTTCTAAATATATTTGCTGACAAAGGAATGCATTTTAGTTTGACATCATTTTTTTTCCTACACATTAGAGCAGCTAGCTTCACTGTGGCATGAAGAACAGATGTTTTCGCAATGGTATGGGACTTTTGTTTTTTTTCTATTCAATTACGGAAACTCAGAAAAGTCTCCTAAATATGTAACAGTATTTTGCGAAGTACTGGATTGAATATCACATGGCTTGAAACATCAAAACATTAAAACTGGAAAAAAACCATAGAGGTTTTTCTTCATGTTTTGGATGTTTCATTTTAAAGTATCGTGATTATTATAGTAACTTCATGCCATCATTAGCTAATATCTCAAGGTACAATATATGCTCAAGGTGAGGTTTTAATGGTAGCAGATATCTCTAAGTCTTCAGTGTGATAAGTTTTGGTTTAGCTGTCTTCTTGTGAGATCAGAATAGGTCATCATTGTTCATACCTGTTGATGTTGCTGATGCAGAACTCATTCAGGGAGTAGAAGGGTCAGTTCTGCCATTTTCTTGTTGTTCATTTTTGTTCTGCGGCATATTTCTGGTCACAAAAACATCACCAAACTTCTTTATTTTATTGAGACATTATATTTGTACATATTTATGGGGTACATGTGATATTTTGTTATATGCATAGCATGGGTAATAAACAAGTCAAGGTATTTAGGGTGTCCATCACCTTGGGTATTTATCATTTCTATGTTTTGGGAAGATTTGAAGTCCTCTCTTCTAGCTATTTTGAAATATACAATACATCGTTGCTAACTATGGTCACCCTACTCTGCTATCAAACTTCTATCCAACTGTATGCTTGTAACCCGTTAACCAGCCTTTCTAATTGTATGCTTGTACCCATTAACCCCCACACCCTTCCCAGCCTCTGGTAACTATCATTTCACTCTCTACTTCTATGTGATCAGCTTTTTTAGCTCCCACATATGAGTGAGAACATGTGATATTTGTCTTTCTGTGCCTGGCTTAAGTGGCTCTGAAAAGAGCCTTTGGTTTTTGAAAGTAGAAGAAGCTGTTTACTTGGGGCTGGTGTAGTTGGTGATGGCCTTGGTGCTCTCAGATACAGCACGCTTGGCCAGCTCCCCAGGCAGCGGCCAGCCCATGGCAGTCTGGATCTCCCTGGAGATGATGGTCAAGAGCTTGTCGTAACGCACCAGGCACAATGCCTTGCTCACGGTGCGCTTGAAGATGGCATTGATGAATGAACTCACAATGCTCATGGCCTCAGACAAGATGCCAGTATTGGGACGGACCTGCTTCAGTATCTTGTAAATTATAGATGGAGTAGCTTTCCTTGTGGTTACACTTGTGCTTCTTGCCATCCTTCTTCTGTGCCTTCTTGGAACCCTTCTTTGGAGTAGGAGCAGACTTGGCCAGTTCAGGCGTGTCTCCACAAATCAGTAACTATCCTGAGAAAGAAGACACTTCAACATCACCAAACTCCTAAATAAACACCAAAACACTTCTAATATTAAACACGGAAATGGAAATAAA
>RJWJ010019438.1:0-30271 GCA_004363605.1 Indri indri | reverse complement strand
AGCAAAAATAGAAAGTTTAAATTTTAAAATCCAAACTATTTATACTGAAATTATTTATTCTCAATCAACTCTTTTTAAATAACTGAATCAAAGAAAAAATTCAAACTACATTTCCAAACTATTTAGAAAACGGTAGTGAATAAAACCTATGGGATGTGGCCTAAACTACAGGCAGGGGAAAATCGACAGCCTTAAAAACTATTATTATTAATCAAGAAAGAATAACACATTATATACTGTTCTAGGAGTTAGGGCAAAATTTTGAGAATACTAGAAGCCCAGGAGAAAGACTGGTCCACAGTGATCAGTCAGCCAACACATGCTTATGGAGCACTTTGTGCCAGTATCAAGGTGCTCTGTCTTAGAAACTAACGGGAGTTCTTCCCTCATAGAACTTAAAAGTGGTGTGTGTGTGTGTGTGTGTGTGTGTGTGTGTGTGTGTGTGTGTGTGTGTAGGGTAAGGAGGGTATCAGATGTTGTTATAAATTCAAAATTCAATGTTAAGAAGGAGAAGTACAAAGTGCAATCAGTAGCTCTAGTGCAATATCACGTAACAATACACTCCATTCTGTTTCCCTGCTTTCTCTGACTCCCCCTCTTTCTGTGTGCCAGGATTCTCCAGTATGAACTTAATATTTTTCCCTTTGTACTTTTCTGTTTCTCTCTTCTTCATCCTCCTGGGTCTCTCTCTCTCCCAATTCCCTGAAGACACTATATTTCAATTATTTTTGCCTCATCTTCAGCCTAGTACTCTGCTTGACACATTTGAACTCAGCTACTGAATGAATGAATCCAAGAGTTTTAAAGAATCCTGTAAACTATTATTAAGTAGAGAACCTGTAGATTGCCATTTGACTTCTATTTATAAAAAACACTCTAGGGCCGGGCGCGGTGGCTCACGCCTGTAATCCTAGCACTCTGGGAGGCCGAGGCGGGCGGATTGTTTGAGCTCAGGAGTTCGAAACCAGCCAGAGCAAGAGCGAGACCCCGTCTCTACTAAAAATAGAAATAAATTAATCGGACAACTAACAATATACAGAAAAAATCAGCCGGGCATGGTGGCGCATGCCTGTGGTCCCAGCTACTCGGGAGGCTGAGGCAGAAGGATTGCTTGAGCCCAGGAGTTTGAGGTTGCTGTGAGCTAGGCTGACACCACGGCACTCACTCTAGCCCGGGCAAAAGAGTGAGACTCTGTCTCAAAAAAAAAAAAAAAAAAAAAAAACACTCTAGGCCGGGCATGGTGGCGCATGGCTGTAGTCCCAGCTACTTGGGAGGCTGAGGAAGGAGGATCGCTTGAGCCCAGGAGTTTGAGGTTGCTGTGAGCTAGGCTGATGCCACGGCACTCTAGCCCGGGCAACAGAGCAAGACTCGGTCTCAAAAAAAACCCAAAAAACAACACTCTAGAAGAGAACCTAGGAACTATATGACACAGAGAGAATACAAAATAACCACAGAATACAGCCTAGATAAGTTAGAAGACTAAGCCGAGTTAGGTTAATTGAAATTCTGTAAGGGCGGTTTGTATAAGGAGAAAAATCATACCTAACTCACCTTTAGAATGGTAAAGAGTGAGATATTTCAACATGGGTACTAGGGAAAATCAGTAGATGCGATTTACTCTGATAAAGTCTTTTGGTAAAAGGTTCACATTAAAGGCCTTGGGGTGGGAATGTTATTGGAATGGATGTCAAAGGAAGAGCTGGGGGTGGTGTGAGAGAGCAAGTGGTAAGAAAAGAGGTAGAAGTAACAAGGTAAGGACTAGATCAGGTAGGCCTTGTAGGCAATGGTAAGGACTTGAGGTTTTGTGTTGCCTTTGGAAAGTTTTGGGAATGTCGTCTGATGTATAGCTGTTAAAGGATCTGGCTGCTATGAGAATAGACTATAGTGGAATAAGAGTGGAAGCATTAACAAGTAGAAAGCTGTCGCAGCAGGCAGTGGTGGCCTGGACTACCATAGTAACAGTAACAATGATGCGAAGTGTTGCATCCAGAATAAATGTTGAAGGTAGAGGGAATAGAAATTTACCGACAATTGGCTGTGTAGTGGGAGTACAAGGGTAACTTAAAGATTTTTGTCCTGAGCCACTGAATGAATACAGTTCATACTGGTCTCCCTGCCTAGCTTCACTGAGGCTATGTTTGAGAGGCAGGGAGATTAGTTAGGAAGCTACTGTAATCTTTCTGGGAAGAGGAAATGGGCCTGAATGTGGGCAGAGGCTGGTAAGTATGGAGAGGACTCCAGAGGGCATAGACTTCAGACATTTACAAGGTAAAAAATCACCACTTAGGAGAATAGGTTAGGATTATTTCCTAAAACTCAAGATAGATGAATCTTTTTTCCCCATTAACTCCACTTATCCCCTAGGGCAGGGGTTACCTACAGCCTGTTTTTGTATAACCCTAGAGCTAAGCTAAGAACGTTTCTTACATTTTTAAGGGATTAAAACAAGAGGGGTAGGAATATACAACAGAGACCATATGTTGCCCTGAAAACCTAAAATATTTACTGTCTTGTCCTTTACAGTGAAAAGTTTGCCAATCTCTGCCCTAAATCAGTAGTTCTTAAAGTGTGGTTTCTAGAGCGGCAGTAGCAGCATCAGCTAGGAACTTGTTAGAAATGCAAATTCTCAGGCCTCCACACAGACCTGCTGAATCAGAAACTCAGGGAGTGGGGCCCAGCAATTTGTTTTAGCATGCCCACCAGGTGATTCTGATGCACTTTTAGGTCTGAGAACCACTGCTCTAGAGAAACTTCTGCAACTATGAACCAGGATACACGGTGAAGGATGTTTATAACAGCATTGCACATAAAAGCCCCAAACTGGAATCATTTGAAATGTTAGTCAATAGTAGGGAAGATAAGTGAATTGTGGCAGTTAGTACAATGGGAGTATTCTATGGTTGGGGGTTAAGCGCACGGACCGTGGAGGCTGACTGTTTGTGTCTGCGTCCCAGCTCCAGCAGATAGGAGCTGCGTGTCCTGGCGTAAGTCCCTTGAGCTCTCTAAGCCTGTTCTCTCATCTACAAAATGGGCAGAAAAATCACAACAACTTCATAGGGTTACTGTCAGGCTTTAATTACTAGAGTGCCTGGTACATAACTATTAGATTTAAAAGACAATCTACGTATAATGTATTGTGATGCTTTCAGGAAAAACATTTTAGGTTCATTTTATAAAAGTGATGGTCTGTCCATATATTTTGCATATAACAAAATGATTAAGCAGTCTAAGGTGAATGTAACGAAGACTTTGGAGGCCCAACTGTTGGCATTGCCTCTGTGAACCCGTCTTCACATGTGTAAAATATCTTTAAATCGCCCGTATAGGATTGTGAGGAAAACTGATGAAATGTATATGCCTGCATCCATCATGTTTGATACATAAGAATTCATTAATAAATGTGTTCTCTTTCCTTTCCTAATTGCCCTTCCATTTCTTTCAACGTTTCCTCAACCCTTCATTCCAAAATTACTGTGCTCTGAAACTACTGCCAGACCTAAGGTGCAAAGTGGCTTCTTTGACTACAAGATTTGGCTTTTTCCATGAATCAAGGTCAAAGAGTCAGTGTCTTCTACAGCTGTGCCCAGCGGGGGCAGGTCTGGGCCTAGATCTAGGACAGGACTGTAATCCTGATATTTCAAGCCTTTTAGCTTTAGTATGTAAAAATGCTAAATGCTTAAATACATAACAGGCACACAAAGAAATAGGCTCACCGCCCCCCCCAAAACACAGTAGCGTCCACTTCATATTCTTCACATACCCAGGGCCTACCACCAAGCAGGTCTGTAATACATATTACTTTGAAACGTTACGATGAATATGACCTCAGTGGAGCTTAAACCTCCATTTTCTAGGATAAGTTAATAAACAATATAGGTGAGTTTCGTATGCACACACCTGAAACCGCTGGCCGCATTTTATGCTAGTCTAGACCAGCAACCTGCGGACACCTGGTTTAGAGAGATTATTAATTACCTTCCTGTTAACAATAATAATCAAAAGGGACCAGAAATATCTGTGTACAAGACGCAGCGCCGCAGCGAAGCGGCTCTTGCCCGCGCGATCTGGAAAGGCGGCGAGGCTGGAGCCTCGGGGCAGGAGAAAGGCAGCCTCCTTGTGACGTCAAATCAGCGGACTCTCGGCTCGGCTTTAGGCCGGTTCCGGTTCCCCGGCTTTCCGGGCGCCAATGTGTGTGAGCGCGGCGGCGTACTGCGCGTGCTCCGCAGAGGGACGCGAGGAGGTTGGGTCCGGCTCGCGAAGGAGATGCGTGATTGGCTGACGCCGTGCTGGGGGGTTCCCTGGCCCTTTCGGCAGGGGTAAAACAATAAGAGGGGGCGGTGGCAAAGGGGGCGGGATGTCCGTGGTCCTAGTCGCTCGCCGCAGCGCCTGGCGCCCGGGAAGAGGTGGTTGTGAGGCGTAACGAGCTCGCGGCTCTCCGGCTTCCGAGGCTTTAGGTTTGTCGAGGGAGGGGGAGGCGAGCGAGAAGAATCCGCTGCAGCCGACCCTCGGCTACTCTCCTGACCTCCGCGCGACGTACCCGCCGCCGCTGTTGGTTGGAGGTGTGTACGGGGGCCGGGAAGGGAGATCGGTGTGGTGGTCGGAAGGGGACATTCCCTTCGCGCTCCGCGGCTCCGGCAACCGTCCTGGGCGCCAGCCCCGGTGTCCGCGGTGTCGTGGCAGAGACATTGTTCTTGCCGGCTGCCTGCGCCTCCGTGTGTGCGTGAGAGAAGCTGAGCCTTTCCCCCCAGGTGAGGGATGGGAGGATTCCTGGGAAGGGAGGTGACCAGCGAGTGTCGAGCAGACGGAGGGCTCGGAGGGCACAGGTGGGGCTGGGGTTTGTTGGGGATGAGGTGGCGAGGTGAGGGGACGCAGCAGCTCCTGACGGCGCGCTGATGGAAGCTTAACACAGGAAGTGGGGGAGTGGGCTTTCGGGTGAGGGTGCTTAGGGTGGGTGGTCCCCTGGCCTCGTCTCCGACTCAATTGCGGCTCCTAATACCGGGTCCTTCGGAGCCAGGAGGCCGTCGCCGCCCCGCCCGTGGGGGAGGGGAAAAGAGGCAGAAGCGACGCAGATGCGAAAGTAGCGGCCTCCGGGCACCATTTCTGCGCACGGAAACTGAATCCGGGTTTGAAGGCAGCCGCCGCTTCACTTACCAAGTGCCTAGTGTTCCGGCGTCTTTGACCGCCCCCATCCCCGGCCCCGGGTTTATCCTGAACGTGTTCGGACATCGGGGCTGTAATGTGCTCCTTTTTCGCCCCTGTTTTATGCAGACCATCCCTTACTGACCCAGGAATAGTAAAGATGTTTGAGCGCTTTGGGGAACGGGGTTTTTTCCCCCCATGTTTCCCCACTTTTTTGGGTCGGGGGACGGAGAGGAACATAAAGCTTCCCTAGATTGTGTTGATTGGTGGTCGAATCTGATCGAATTTTCCCTGCGTTTCTAAAAGCAGATTTCTTAAGATGGCCCTGTGCCTCTTTACGGCGAAGTAGATTTGCGTCTACAATTTTCCTCATAGATCATTTTTTCCTCCAAAGTATACCTGATTTTTTAACGGATTTTTTTTGGACAAGTGCCTTTGCCCCTTTTAAAAAGAAAAGCACGTGCACCTCTGGCTGGAATAGGAAAGTCGTCCCCCTTTCCTCCTTATACGATTGTTGCGGTGTTAACTTGGGTTGACATATTGATTTTTCGGTTCAAGGCTCCATTCCTGTTTCTAGTTCTCCAAACGTTAGCATTGCAAGTACCTGGATCTAGGAACCATTAACTGCAGTTAAGGGGAGCCCTGTGTGCTAGAGTGTAAGCTGATGGCAATTCCTTGTCCACCTCCATATTTGGCAGTTAATGTAGCCTTAGGCATGTGAACAAAGTTTCTAAGTAAACATTTGGCCGTGTTAGTATCCACTGGTCGTTTTGATATCCAAGATTCCTGGTCTTAAAAAATAGAAGGTATGATGAGTTTGAGCCTCTTATGATTGAATTATGTGTTGTATCTTTAGCGGTATTGCCTTACATTTCTCTTAAATTTTTAGGATTAGTCATATGTGTCCTTGTGTTATGATTTAATCTCTACAAGCTATGTAATTCTGAAAAACTATGAAGGGTTCATGGATAATAAGGACCTCGAATGGATTGCTTGCTGTGTTAAGAGCCGTTGTTCAGATTCTTGAATATTCAGGGTTAAAATATTAGTAATGGTGAACAAGCATCAAGAAAAGCATCAAGAGTACAGTGAACCCCAGAATGCTTGTGGGATGGATGGGGATCAGAAGTAGAAAGTAAAGAAGAAAACAATTTGGTAATTTTATAGTCAGTCTAACTGGCCAACCTAAGTGTTCTGTTAGCAGCTGGGCAGTTGAATTGTCTGCAGGCAACTCCTGGTTTGAAGAAAGTATTGGCACTGTTGGTAGCAGGAAATATTTGTCCATATTTGGTTTTTAAGAGATTAAAAATCAAAATTTCTGTGTCAGTTACTGAAAAATTATGATATTAATAATGTTTTTAGGTTCTTAGCAGCTGCTTCATCCTGCAGAATTTTTGTTGGTTATTACCCATTATCAGGATTGAAAATTTTTTTCCTAGCTTGCTTTAAGAAGGCTTTTTTCCCCACTATTTTATGTTGAGTGGATATGAGAACAGTGAAAGACTCCTTTTCAGTACTGCTTTTGAGAGGCACAAAGTTAAGGGTGGTTGCTTCTGAACTTAAATTCAGTAGAATTTAATTGACAAACATAACCTAGTTACTCTGCACTAGTACACACTTGTTTAATACTTGATAGAATAAATTGGTTTTTGTCCCAGAACCCCTGGCCTGGCTTCAGAAGCAATAGAATCAACTTCTGGACTGCTGTGTTTCAGCTTATTTTTATCTTCTAATTTCCAGGTATTTTACCCTATTTTGATACCACAGTAGGCATAATGGTTATATTCCTTTGCTTTTTACACTTCCCAACAGTTTCAAATAAGCTAAGTTGGATTTTTGAAACTAATTTTGTGTGTTCTTGATTCATTGGCTGCTCTTCCAAAGCTGTTGTTCTTAGCCAGGTGTAATGAAAAAAGCATCACTGGAGGCAGAAAACCTGATTTCAGATCCTCTTTCTTACAACTCTGAGGGACCTTGAAATCCTTTCCTTAGGGTCTCTAAATATCAGTTTCCTTTTATGTAAATGTAGCTAAAGCCTATATATTTCAAGGAACATACAGGTTACTTGTTAAACTTCAAGGCATAATACAAGTACATGCTTTTTATGTTTGTGGGACAGCATTCCCGTTTCTTAATCCTTGCTCACTTTTAATAGCTTTTCAATGTCAAAACTTGCCTCCTTACCTTTGCAACCTGAGAAAAGAAGAGGCTTAATCCATAACTTCCTTTTGTTATTTATTTCTACCACTGTGGTTCTTAGATCTTGTTTGTGAAGCTTGCATCCTACCGGTCTGCTACACTGCTCTAAAAAGGTATAGTGCTGCCTTGATTGTTAAAGCCACTTTAAACAAAGACCATCTAGAATTTGGAGAAGTTCAAGTATTATAATAATATGGAGTTAGCAGTTGAAAATGAGTATAGTCTATGACTCAGTGAAAATGGGCCTGGGCCTAACTAATGTGAGCCCAGCTACGAGTGAGAGGCTCCAGCGTGGGGTGGAAAGAGGGTAAATAAATAATCTATAGTGGGTATAAGCTTTGTGTCATCACAGAGTATCCCATGGTAAAACAGTGTCTGGTACAGAGAGAACTGTGTCCTGTTACTAGAAATCTTATACTTTTTGTAAGGAGTAAGATATAGTATGTGTAACTTCTCAGGGATGTTTGATTCTTTTTCTATTTCTAGATGTAATTTTGTTTTGCTTTCCTGACTATTTTTTAATAAGATGACATGGTTTCTTCTTGGCATTCTTCATTTGGGCCATTTTCCCCAAATATTGAAATAGACACCAAAGAGTGACATGAAATTTCATGCCAGTAATTGGCAACGAGTGAATTTTTGATTGGGCATTTTGGTGTTTTAGGTGGTATTGATGGCCAGGTGTTTGAAATTAAGTCAAAATTAGATTTTCTGATTTTTCTGTAGATTTAGCCATTTTATCACTATATGGCTAATGGAGAAGTCCCTTTAATAAGAATATGGACAGATGCCATTTCGGAGATTCCTGAGAATGACGGAATACAAAATTGTTTTGCTTGGATTACCTTTTCTTTGCTCTGATTATTTTGCTATCTGTAGTGAATTTAAAAATTAGTTTCAGCTAGGCACTGTGGCTCATGCCTGTAATCCTAGCCCTTTGGGAGGACCAGGCGGGAGGATAGAGGCCAGGAATTTGAGACTAGCCTGAGCAACACAGCGAGACTCTGTGTGTACAAAAGAAAAAATTAGTCGGGCACAGTGCCTCACACCTGTGTGTAGTCCCAGCTATTTGGGAGGCTGAGGCAGGAGGATCGCTTGAACCCAGGAGTTTGAGATTATAGTGAGCCATGATTGTGCCACTGCACTCCAGCCTGGATGATAGAAAAAATTAATCTCATTTCTTTTCTTGTCCTGATGCATACGTTGCCTTTACATTATTGAAATTATAATTATATAATTGTAAATTCTATACCATTTTTCAATGTTTTGTTCTACATAGTCTTTGACAATATTTTAGTGACTGCATATGAACCATCAGACTGATGTCTCACAGTTTTACCTCTTAGAAACGTTAAAGTTGGAGGAGAGTGCTTCTTAGGACTAAGTTTTTCTTTGTTTCTTTTCTTCTTCTTTTTTTCCCATACAGACGGGATCTCACTCTGTTACCCAGGCTGGAGTGCAGTCATAGCGCACTGTAACCTTGAATTCCTGGACTAAGGTGATTCTCTTGCCTTGGCCTCCCTAGTAGCTGGGACTATAGGTGCACACCACCATGTCTGGCTAATTTTTTTCCTTTTTAGCATTTTTTGTAGAGGTGGGGTCTTGCTGTGTTGCCCAGCCTGGTATTGAACTCCTGGTCTCAAGCGGTCCTCTCTCCTCATCCTCCCAAAGTGCTGGGGTTATAAGCATGAGTCACGAAGCCCTGCCCAAAGTTTTTCTTTATTACTCTTTATCTACATAACTGACCATTTTTAATTCCAGCATGTTTTTTTTTACTAGTCTGTTCCTCCATCTCCTCAGTTCTGTCTTTAATCAGTTGGTAATATTTAAGCACTCAGACTTTTTAACCATTAAATAATATTTAGTGGGAGGTATTGTCACTAATGTGAATTTTTATACTTTGTATTGTAGAGCCATGTTTTCTAACAGGTAACATGTATCTGTTAGATGATTGTCAGAAACAGAATGAAAATTGAAAAACAGGATTTTAAAAATTCCAGAGTTAATATATGCTCTTTGCAGCGTTCAGACAATATAGTCAGAATTTATGTAGCCCTTTTCCCCCAGACCTATAACTCACATATTTTCTGTATCATGCCTTTTTTCAAAAGATGAGATTTGTAACACATTGTTCTGCAATTTATAATTGTTAACTTTCGTAAGCATTCTTGTCTACATTTATAGTTCTTTCCAATTTTTTTTTAATGAGTGTATAGTGTTATAATTAATTTGAATTAAACTGCTAAATTGCAGTCTCTAAAGGGTTGTAACAATTTATATTTCTGCCAGTAGTGTATGTGGAAGAGGCCATTTTCCCCCACCTCTTGACAATGCTGGATATTATCAGTTACTTTCATTTTTGTTGATCTGATAGATAAAAGATGGTGTCTTTCTCTGAACTGTTGACTATTGCCGATTACAGGGTACTGTGTTTCTCTTACAAAATATTTGGCGTATAGTAGATTTCTCCATAAATGTTTGTGAAATGATTGACATAATGAAACATAGTTGTGTTGGCTGGATTTTAAAAATTGAATGAACAGTAAAAAACATTCTTGGGTGCAGTTGTATGACTTTGGACAAATAACTGTCCCAAAGCCACCACGACAATCAAGATAAGAGATCTTAGCATCGCCTCTGAAGTTTTCTCACTCCCTTTTATAGTCATTTCCTTCTATCTTCAGCCCCTGTTCTGATTTCTCCCTATAGTTTTGCCTTTTACAGAACGTCCTATCGGCAGAAGCATATAGTATTAGCCTTTCATATCTGACTTCAGCTTAGAATAAGGCTTTTGAAACTTAATTCATGTTGTTGCATGTAACAGTAATTCCTTTTTATTGAATAATATTCAATCTTAAGGATTTACCACAATCGTTTATTCTTTTACCTGGCTGATGGACATTGGGTTGTTTCCAGTTTTGGGTGCTTATTAATATAAAGCTACCGTAAATAATGTCCAGGTCTTTGTGTAGACATAGTGCTGTCATTTTTCTCAGGTAAGTATGTAGGCATGGGCTTGCTGGGTATTATGGCGTATGTATTTTTTTATTAGAAACTTTTATACCGTTTCCCAGAGTGTACCTTTTTTTCGTTCCCACCAGCTGTTCTCCATCTTTCAAGCACTAGTGTTTTTAGAATTTTAGTGTTACCCATTATTATATGTGTGTAGTATTGTCAGTGTGGTTTTAATTTGCGTTTTTGTAATGATTAGTGATTTTGATCATCTTTTCATGTGTTTATTTGCCACCTGTATATCTTGGTAAAGTGTGTATTCAAATCTTTTGCCCACTTTTAATTGGATTTTTGTTTTAACATTGAGAGTTCTTTGTATATTCTGGATATAAGTCCTTTATCAGATATATTAATATATTGTACAAATATTTTCTTTCAGACTCGTCTTTTCATTTTCTTAATGATGTCTTTAAGCGAGCAGAAGTTTTAAATTTTGGTGAGGTCAAATCCCTAAGTTTTTTTATTTGTGCTTTTTGTGTCTTATCTAAAATTTTTGCTGAACACAAGGTCACAAATATTTTCTGCTATGTTTTCTTCTAGCAGTGTGGAGTTTTAGGTTTTACGTTGAGATATGTGACCCATTTCAAGTTAATTTTTGTACATGGTACAAAGTATGGGTCAAATTTCTTTTTGTTTTTTACATGTGGATAGATGTCCAGTTGTTCCACAGTCATTTCTGTTGAAAAGACAAAATGAGTAACCTTGGTACCTTTGAAATAAATTGACTACATATGTGTGTAGGTCTATTGTAATGCTAAATTTTTGAAATTTCATTATAAGCTCTTAAAATTATTTGTGTTAAACTGCTGTACTTAGTTTATTTGGACTCTTGGGCATCTTGTAGAATCACAGCTCTGCTAGGCTTAGATTCATCTTCAGCATAGAGGGGTTTCCTAAACAGGAGGTGGGTGTACTAGGACTAAGTGATTTAATAAAAGCTAAAGAAAAGACTGATATGATACTAAGAGGAAGGAGTGATTAATCCTGTTTAGGGAACCTAGCTAGAAAAACCAGGTAGAAATGGAATAGGATCTTCAGTAGGTTTTTGAAGAGTAGATGGGGAAAGATTTGGTGGTGTGAGGTTTTGAGTAGACAGTCATTCTCTGAAATTTTTTTCTCTTTTAGCTCTGGTTTGGAATATTCAGTTTTCATTTTCTGCATGTTGCGTTTCTACTCCTGTTCCAATTTAAATGATACATTCTTTGTGGTAGGGCTATAGTACTTAAAATTATGTTTAGGAATTATGTCTCCCACTAAACTTTAAATTTCTTTGTACAACAGATTGTGTCTATCACGTTCATCATTGTGTTTCTTTTTGTAGTTTCTGGTACATACAATAGTAGCCATTCAATAAATGTTGAATGAATTTGTGTTGTCTCACCAATTAACTCAGCTTGTGTTGAATGAATGACATAAGAAAAAGGCCCAGAGAATGAAAATTGCAGAGAATGATGTTGAGTAATGTATAGAATTTGTTGCAGGGGTGAGAAGTATAATGGGAGATAAATTTGGAAGGTTAGTTAAGACCATGAATGTCAGAATAGGTTTCTGTGGTGGGCCTTATGTGCTAAACTGAATGCAGGTGTTGGATTTTACCCTATACAGTGTATATTACACTTGATATAGGGGTCTTTTAAAAGGTCTGAATTAATTTCAGTGGGAGTGGAAAGGAGGGCATGAAGATTTCTGAGTTGTCAGGATTTTAGTTTGAATGACAACACCTAAAGGGAGAAAGTCACTTATGACTGAGCTTGCAAGCCCAGACAGTGACATCTTTAATAGAAAAAAGGAAATAGCTTCTCTGCATGGAGTGTGCATATATTGGGTTACCTATGAAGTCATGTGTAGGTATCCTGCACTTGGTTAGACATGTAAAATTTGAGCTTATGGTAGAGACTAGGTATAAATTTAGGTAGATATGAGAACTGAAGCTGAAATAGCCAGGTTAGAAGACAGAATCTTTTGAAGACTTTTGCATTTTGATGAGAAGGAAAGTTGCTTTATCTTAGAACTCTAGAAGAGTTAGGAAGAGCTGATCAGCAGGGATAATGCACACAGATGGAGGACTAAGTCATTAAATTGTTGACGAATTGTGATTTTCCTGAGAATTGCATTCAAGGAATATTTGAGAGGGGAGTGGGAGAAGAGGAGGACTAAGATAGAGGTACAATTGGTAACTTAGGGCAGAACATCATCAATAAAGTACCATGGTAAAGGCCCAGTGTGCTTTGAGAGTTCGTAGAGAAGAATATTCTGTTGAGGAGTCAGGAAAGATTTTCAGGAGGACGGTATTTTTGCTGGGCCAGGATGAATGCATAGGGTTTCAATCATTAAAGATAGGAAGGTGTGGAATGAGTTTTACAGTAGAAGTCAGAGGTCCAGGTTTTTGTTAAGAGTTCTAGAATCTTAGTGCTGGGGTGACCTAATCTCCCTTTTTTGATGTGTGACTCCTCTACTGTATTTCTGCTAAATTGTTTATGTAGTCTCTGGAATACCTGTAGTGACTGGCTAGTCATGAAATAGCTAGCTTTATTTGACATTGGAACAACTCTGGTTATTCTTGAGTTATACTGAACCCAAGTCTACCTTCCTGGAATTTCCATTAACTATATTCAAGCAGAACTTCCAGCTCACTTTAGACATTACATCTGTGTTAATGTAGCCTGAGAGTGTTTGCTTTGGTGGCAACTTTATTATACTAGTGAGTCAGTGAACTTACTTTTAAAAAGTAAATATATATGTATTTTTACCTAAAAGCTGAAGTTTCAGTCAAGGGAGGAAAAGGGAGTGGTAACTTTGATAAGTTTTTTTTTTTTAATTATTTTGAAATTGAGGAAATTTAAGCATATTGTAGGATATGAAGCCCAAATGCGACTTTTCTGTCTTATTTGTACACGTCTTATTTCTTCCTCTATTCTACTTCCTTCTCAATGCGTATTATTAAGAGATAAGGGAAAGATAGTGACGATTGCTATCAAGCAGTTTCTCATGATAGCTGGCGGAGGTGTGCTTCAAGAATTAGTCTAGGCAAATAGAGAGGAAACATTTTAAGAAACAAGGCTGAGTAAAAAAGGATGTTGATGAAGATTCACCAGGATTTTAGGTGGGGTAGGCAGAGTTGGAGGGTGGAATGATTCTAAAGTAAACTCTACTCAACTCTAACATAGTTACAGCTTATGTGTTGAGAGGGAAGCTGGATATAATCATGCTGGGATCTGGATGAATAAATAGTATTAATGTTTTTACTTGATAAATAACAGATTTGTTAGTAAGAAAAGCTATGTCTGTCTCTTTAGAAGTAATGTGCCAAAGAAAATTGTACATTGTACGTTCCTGTATGACTGCAATCTCCCCATTTTCAGGTGCCATTGGAAGAAATGGGGTTTAATATATGGAACTTCACTTTCTCTAAAAAGATAGTAGGTAATAATTGCTCTCATCTTTGAAGGTGCTAGAGACTAACAACCTTCTGAAAATTTTTTTTGTGTAAGTATCCTTTAATCTTGTCTATCTTTGTAGAACTGTATAGTCTTGACCAGAGATCTCTTCCCAATGTGTAAATTATGAAATTGAGATCCAGAAAGGTCATGACTTTTTCATGGCTATACATAGTGAAAACCTTTTTTTCACTTCCATGTTCTGAATATTTTTTCTTTTTGATGACTTTTCTTTTTAAAGAAGTGAAAGGCCCCAAATCCAGAAATTACTTACCTGTATGTAGGGTACTTTGCTGTGACGAATAAAAGAATAAAAATGGCACAATTCATTCTTCTCGTAATCACATTTTTTTCTGAATGTGTAATTTGGCACTTTCCCCCCGTTTTCCAACCTTATACACTGGTTGCATATGAATTGAAACTTTAACAGTTTTCAAAGTCTTATTTCCTGCAGTTACCCAGACTACCTCGTTTGGTGGTTCCCCTGTAATCTGTTCCAAGTGCTGCTTTGATGTCATTCCTTATTCATTGAACTGTTAATCTCCCTACACTGGGGAGAGAATTGGAAGTTGGGTGAGAGGTCAGTTGTTTGTGAAGAACATATGAATTAGCCTGTTGTTATATAGTGGATAAGTAAGTAGTGAGGTTTTTTGGTGTTTTTTCCTCTACTGCCTTCACTTTCTGGTTGATTTCTATCAGTTATATTCTGGGTCTCTAAATTCTGAATCATTTAAAATCAGAATTATGGTATAGAAGTAGCAGATCTGTAAGTATAATTAATTGAAACACTGTTCTCTGAGTAACATCTTCATTTTGTTTTACCATTCCCTATGGGAGCTACCTCTTCAGCTTAAAATAGGCGTACTCTGTATAGCCTGTTATATATGTCTATTAGAGTTTACCAGATAAGCATTGCCTTATGTCGTTCACCATTTGAAATTCACTTTTCAAGTTACCTCCTTTGAATATGTTATGATAAATGTTAATTTATTAAATAATGATAAATCAAGCATTAATTACTTCTATTGCCTTTCTGTGTGTCTCTGATCTAAATCGATATTGCGTCCATCATACTTTAATGACTGTATAGATAATGGGTGATGTGAAGCCTCCCTTGGAATTTGTTATAAATGAATCTTTAGTGTATTTTGGCCTTCCTTTGATGTTGTTATGTGTATTCTGTACCTTTTTATTTTGGTTTGAGGAAGAAACAAATATGTAAGTGACAAAAATGATAGGTGAATATGTACTTTATGAATGTGGTAGATTAGGGTTGAATGCCAAGTGTTGCAGGAGAAAGCATGGAAATACGGGAGAGAACAAAAACAATAATCCCAAAACCCAGAAACAATCCCTGATGGCATTTCTTTCACTAACGACATGAAGAAAATTATTTTGTACTATAATTATTTTATTCAGAGGGTAATTTAGTATTTTCTCATGTCTTAGTATTATTTTATCATCAATTTTGTTACAGTATTAAAGTATCTATGATTTTCACATTTTAGTTATAAAATTTTACTAAATAGTCTACTGTTCTTCACCTTTTCTCATTATTGAAAATAAAAATATTGTGTTTCTTAGCTTTGTTACTTTAAATGTGGCATTCGAGTTGTTGGCCTTATTACTGGGAGTTTTAAATTAGATGGAAAACCAGCAGCACCTGAAATGGTAGTATCTGGATTTCCTTTGTGAATGAACTATTTTTGAAAGTAAATGAGGCTTTATAGAATAATTTAACTAGATTTGGGAATTTTTGTCGGTTAAGTTCCAGAATTTAAGGACAGTTGAAAAAGGAGAAACAAGGAACCTAATAGAGAACATAAAGTTAAATTGTAAATCACTAGAATTGTGTAAAGCTACAGTTTTTAGGATCTAATATTGGTACTGTTTCTATGAAAAACAGAATCACGATTGTAATGATTATGGTGGACTGTCTTTGGCTGTGAAATTTTTTAGTTATTTAAAGGAAACCTTTGTGAAACAGGAATTTAAACTGCACCCTGATTTGCCCAATAGATACACATTTAGATATTGTGATTATTTTTTCAGTGCTTATAAGTGTAATAGGAAAGGATAGTTGATTGTGTTTGTTTTTTGGAAAAACAAGTCATATTCGAATTTTCATAGTTTTTTTTCCTCCTTTGTACTCCCCAGTTCCTAATGTTATAACTTTGACTGTGCTGGGATATATGCATAAAGTAAATGAAGAGAAGGGTTTATTTTGTGCTAGTTTTTCTTGACCTTTATCTTTGAGGTTTCAGCTTAGAGGTACTTTATCATAGTACTTAACCCATTCTATTGAGTTTCCAGTTTGTTTGTTTTCTTGACAGATGGTAAACTCCTTGAGAGTTAGAGACTGTCTTGTTCACCAGGGTATGCCATTTACTGTAGACAGTACCTGATGCAGTGAGATGCTTAACTAATGGAAAGATTGGAAAGACATAATGCAAAGTGGAAAAAATGATTGTCTTTGAGTACTAAGGTTATAGCTGGTTATTAATCATTATTACTATTTTGAAAACGGTGAAGTTAATTCCCAGAAGAAGAGCATACAAAGACATAAGTCACAGTACTTTGCCATGATGAGTGTAATCTCTAAGACCTAACTTGTGTCTTCTGCCTAGCTTTCTGAAATGAAACCACTGCAATCCAGCAATGTAGATTTTGGTCCCCAGAGGAAAAAAGGCAATGCGACTAGAAGGACTAAGCTATGGTATACTTTGAGGCAACATTGGACTCTTTTGGGAATAAGAACAAAGGTGCTACTTCCTCCAGTACTGATGGTTAGGGAAATCAAGAAATAGAAAGGGAGATGCAAATGTTGGAGGTTACCTTACAGGTAGTAATTAGAAATTTATTATTTTGCTGTCGTAAATTATTTTTGTTTTTTTTTTTTTTCTTTTCTGGGACAGGATCCTGCTATGTTGCCTAGGCTGCTCTCTAACTCCTGGGTTTAAGGGATCCTCCCAGGTAGCTGGGATTATAGGCACAGGCCACTGCACCCAGCTCATAAATTACTTTTTAATAATTGATGTTACTTTACTTTAATCCCATTTATATGGCTAAGAAAATTCGTGATAGTTTACAAAGATGACTTTTTGGTAATTGTTACTGTGTTTGCTTCCTCAGCATTTGACATTGTGCAGCAAAGAAATGGTTATGGAGAAGCCCAGTCCGCTGCTTGTAGGGCGGGAGTTTGTGAGGCAATATTATACTTTGCTGAATAAAGCTCCAGAATATTTACACAGGTAAATTTTAAAGATTGTTTAGTATTTTTATTTAGTTTTGGGGGGGTATGACTACATGTATTTTTCCTTTCCTGCTTTCTCATAACCTGACAGTATCTTTGTAAATACACAAACCATATTCAATATTTTAACCATCTGATGTCTAAACCCAGTGTTTTTGACTACAAGTCACAGCAAGAAAAAGACCTCACACCACATCCCAGTACATAACACATTCATATTTTTATATATACTCTGGTATTTTATTTTTCATGTAAAAAAATCTTGGGCCTGACCAACTAATGGTTTTCCAGTATACAATTTGAAATCATCGGTTTAAATCATTCAAGTCCTCCCAAACAGTGTTGGGGAATGAATCGGTTAAATGATTGTACTTGGGAAAATTTGTATTTCTTTTAATCTGCCAAATAGTATTGGTAAAGCAGCAGTAGTAGCCTTGTTTATTATAATACCTTGGCAAATGTTGGGACATCTTTGAGCTTATTTTTTCCAGAGATTGAAATAAAATTGATTTACGTTGTGGGTAGTACTTATTAATTTGTCATCTGATCATATCTTAGCAAGTGGAAAATAAGTGCAAACTCTTATAAGAATTAAACTTTACGTGTATTGTAGGACACACCGGCTAAGTGAGTTACGGATAAATATTTCACTGCCACTTGATGTGGGGAAGGCTGTTTAAAAGACTTACGTTCCTTTATCTGTGTAGTATTTTCTGCCTTATTCCAGAAGACATTTTTATATTTACTGTTTGCTAGGGTCTCTTAAGTACTTCCATTAGTATATTATCTCATGTAATCCTTATGACAGTCTTACAAAGCGAGGGTGCTTTTATTATCTCACTTTACATATTGGGCATCCGAGATTAGTAATTCATCCAGGATCATGGAATAAGTAAATGAGCTAGCCATAGCCAGTATTCAGGCCCAATTCTGAGTAGAGAGCCTCCAGCCACTCAACTGGAATGCAGTAGATATAAAGTATAACTAACGTGTACCCCCTCCATAAACCCCACATGAATAGCTGTATGTTTTTCTAATTGTAAAAATAAAGACATTTTTGTTGACAGTATATGTGAGGGAGTTGGGGAAGAATGGAATTAATAGGGCCTAGTGATAGCTGAAATTTGGTCTTTTCGTGATTATAGGTAGTATTAGGTTTTTTTTTTTTTAAGTGACAAAGGAAAAATTAAAACAAGGCTGTACAACATGTTAAGTGGCACAAACTTCCATTTTATAGCTAGCTCATTTAACCAATTTTCCTCTTAATGAAAATTTAGGTGGTTTATAATTTTTCACTTTTTTTTTTTATTTCGGGGTATTATGAGGTAATTTTTCACTTTTTATAAGCAGTGCTATAATGAATATCCTCAAATGTGCATTTTGTGTACCTTGCTAGTTATTTTCTTAGAATAAGTTCCTGGAAGAATTGTTGCATCAAAGGTTTGATCATTTCTAAGGCTTTTCATAAACATACACACACACACACTCACACTCTCTCTCTCTCTCTCTTTCTCTCTCTTTCTCTCTCCCTTCCTCTCCCTCTCTCCCCCTCTCTCCCCTCTTCTGTCTCTTCCCCTCGTACTCTGCCAAATTGTCCTCTAGAAAAATAATGCCAGTTTACTTGCTTGCCAATAGTACATGAGAGAAAATAGTATGAATTTAAAAATACAAGTTAATAGTTAAAAACCATGGACTCTGGGGCCAGATTGGGTTCTTGTCTTAGCTACCCACTTGGTAGGATATGTGACCTTAGTGGAGTTATTTAACCTCTTCTGAACACTCTGTTTGTTCACTGAGATAATAGCATTTATTTCATGAGGTTGTGAAGAGGGTTAAATGAATCAATATATGTAATGCACTGAAAACATTGCTTGGCTTAAAGAAAGCTCTTACATGTTTTCTTTTAGGATAGGAGCTGAGTTCTCTTTATGAAAAAAATTAACTTTGTATCTTTGATAACCTCAATTTAGAGAGATGTTCTAATTGCTTTTGGTAATACCAGAGAAGACTTATTTATTGTGTACTTAGCACAAAAATATTAACAAATTTAATGCTGAAGTAATTTTAGAGTTTTGACATGGTCTCTGAATTACCTTAATTTTAAATCTAACTAAACTGTTCTCACCTAAGCTTTTAGAATTAATAATTATTTGGAGATCTGAATAGAGTGTTAAACTCTGATTCCTAAACATATCTAGACAACTGAGTTTTTGTATTCAAAGGGAAGAAGTGGGTCAATTACTATAGCATCTGTATTTAGAATTTACTAAATAGTCACGACTATGTCATGCTTCCACTTACCAAAAAACGGATGTGATAAGAATTAAATGAGCATAGGTAATGATTGTCTACTTTGTATGCCAGATACACTAAGCATTCTATGTGCATTACTGATTTAATCTTTGCAACAATCCTGTGGAGTGGTTACTACTGATTTATAACCAAGGAAGCTGAACTTAAAGACCTTAAGTAACTTGCCCAAGATTACACAACTAATTGGTGATAGAACCAGATCTGGAACTTAGTCTGGCTGTCATCAGAACTCTACTGCCTCTTAGGCTTTTTTTCACAGTTCATTAATTATCCATGGTTTTGCAGGTTTTATGGCAGGAATTCTTCCTATGTCCATGGTGGAGTAGATGCTAGTGGCAAGCCCCAGGAAGCAGTTTATGGCCAAAATGTATGTATCAATTTCATATGTTTTAGAAATTTTTTTGTGTTACGATAGAGATTTTACAATAGCCTTCATGTGCCCGTGGATTTCTTCAATATGATATGATCATTATTTGTAACTGGAATTTCTTTCAAATATTGTCAAAGGTGCTTTGAGTTCTTTCTTAAACATCCATTTTTGTATGAAACATGGTATTACATTAGAATGGATACAAAGGAGACAACGGAATGTTTTCTATCCTTGATATATTTTATACATGAAATAGTAGAGATAATGTATTAAGTTTATACAATGTGGGCTAAACCCTGTGTTACGGGAGTGCACAGGAGTATATGCTCCTTATGGTCTAACGGGGAGGGAAGACGTATTGGATGTGGGACTTCAGCAAGACCCTAGGATTTGGCCTTACCAAATAAGGAGAAATTGGAAGTAGAAAAAATGGCATCAGCAAATACACAGTGAAGTAAATTTAGGTGTGAGGTCAAGGAGCGGTCAGTACGGTTTGTGAGAATATTTACTATAGAAAAGTGGGCGAAAGCTGTACAAAGCCCAGACTACTGTGTAACATCAGAGAGCCATTGTGATTTCTTGCATGGGGGGGTGACATGTTGAAAATGGTTTAGGAGCTTCAGTCTGGCAGTGATGCATGGCATGGTAGAATGGATTCAAATGAGGCAGAAAGCTTAAATAATTAACATTTAAGAGTTGTAGGGAAGTCAATGAGGGTGGGTAATAATATCGTGTAGGTAACGCAGTATCACAAGAGTTTGTTTTCTCCCCTTCCCTAATAAAGGATATACACCACAAAGTATTATCTCTGAACTTCAGTGAATGTCATACTAAAATTCGTCATGTGGATGCTCATGCAACCTTGAGTGATGGAGTAGTTGTCCAGGTCATGGGTTTGCTGTCTAACAGCGGACAGCCAGAGAGGAAGTTTATGCAAACCTTTGTTCTGGCTCCTGAGGTACGTTTTCATCTCACATAATTTTATCTATATGATTTAATTTAGTTGTTATTAGTTGGTTGCAGTGTCCAAGAGTTTCTTCTAATAGATGTAGATTTGCATATTGCTATTTTTGAGAAATTTGTGTTGGATCTGTTATAATTTGAGCGTGTGTGTGTGGGCACATGTGCTTTGATTATTTGGAATTCAGAGTTAGAAACTCTTACAAGTGTGTAAACGGATGATTAAGATTGCAGAAACAGTACAAGAAATATATGGGTATATTTTAAGTTATGTTTTGAAAACGAAATGGAAAAGTTCTGTTCTCTTGAGTAGGTAGCTGTTTCTTGAGTTGTAATATTTTTTGAGTGATTTTTTTTTTTTTTTTTAGTTTATATTAACATCATAGCATGTTCAGCTTTGGAAAGTTATATTGAGTTCAGATTGTTTCTCTAATATTGAAATTTAAAATGTGTCTATCATGTAATTTGTTTTTTATGTAATACCAAATTCATGGGTATTTATGGAATATTTACATGTTTTTTTCCTATAGGGATCTGTTCCAAATAAGTTTTATGTTCACAATGATATGTTTCGTTATGAAGATGAAGTATTTGGTGATTCTGAACCAGAACTTGATGAAGGTGAGGTTAACTTTGAATCTAGAAGGGCTGTGTCAGTATTCTTTAAGAACAGTTTAATTTCTATGATTATGAAATTTATGGAAATTTGCCTTTTTATTGCAACTGAGTCAAATTCCCTTTTCTCCTTTTTTTTTTTTTGGTTATAAAAAAAAATAGATGTCCATTATGTGAAATTATACAAAAATCAGACATAGAAAGTGAAAAAAGGTTTCCCTGAAAAGTTTCCCTAGTTTCATTCTCTGTAGATAACCAGGTTTGGTGTCTGTTGTAGAATTCTCTTACATTCTGTACTTATCAACTATTACTTTTACAAAAATGGAATTATGCTGGCTCAGTTTACTTTTTTCCCTTCTTTTTTGGGTGTTCATTTTGTAATTATACCGTAATTATCTGATCTTCCATTGATAAACATTGGTTTGTTTCGTTTATCATTGCTCTATGAAATAGATGTGACAAAGGAAACTGAATCGTGGCTTTAATATATTTCCCACCTTTTCCTTTCTTACTAAAAGATCTTTTTACAATAGAGTATAATAAACACCAAACTTAATTACGCTTGCTCTCTCCAGTTTTTGAGAGAACAGGGAATATTGCAGTTGAATGCCTCTGTAAAAAATGTCTTTTATTTTTTGTTTGCTATCATACCACCTCCTTAAATTATTATAAAAATATATGTGTGTTAGAAATTGTTAAGCCTCTTAAAAGATATGATGTATTATGTATTGCCAGAATCAGAGGATGAAGTAGAAGAAGAACAAGAAGAAAGGCAACCATCTCCGGAACCTGTGCAAGAAAATGCTAACAGTGGTTACTATGAAGCTCACCCTGTGACGTAAGAACAGTGTTTGCAAGGTCAAATTTGATCTGAACTGTGATGTCGGCGGCTGGTTTCTGTACCTAGAATAATTATTGGAAGTAAATTTTTGATAAAACTACCTATTATACGTATGAAAGAAATTTTGAAAGAATTGTTTTATTTAATTTAAAAGAGTTAAGGTTAAAGAATTGCTGCTTGAGAGCGTTACTCCTTTCTACCTTCTAGTTCTTATTGGAATTTTGCTTCAAAACGCTTTATAGAAACAGTACAGGTTATTGGCAAATAACTCGTTATGTCCATTACTTTAGAGAGAAATTGAATTTTATCTTACTTGAACTAATCATATTACTTCTACTGAAAAGTGAACTAAATATTTATTGTAGTAATGGCATAGAGGAGCCTTTGGAAGAGTCCTCTCATGAACCTGAACCTGAGCCAGAATCTGAAACAAAAGCTGAAGAGCTGAAACCACAGGTTGAGGAGAAGAACTTAGAAGAATTAGAGGAGAAGTCTGCTACTCCTCCTCCTGCAGAACCCGTTTCTCTGCCGCAAGAACCACCAAAGGTGAGATCAGAGAAACTCTTCAGACCTGTAACATCACACTTTTATACTTGGTGCCATTAATGAAACATGACCTTTGTTGTCTTATGTTAAATTATTTAATATAGTAATATACTATACTTTCTTATGTATATGAAAGAAGCTGTGGGGTTTTTTGTTATCCTGAGAAAATTTCATTGTTTCCTTCCCCTATACCCCTTAAGAGTGAAATTTATAACTTAAGGTCAATCCTTTGTATGCAGTGTTTAGTAACTTACATGAAATTATTTGGTTCCATGTATAAGGCTGTCAGTTGGTCTTTCATTCTGTATTAAATTCTGTAAGCACATACGCACCAGGAGTCATGCGATTTCCCAACTTACACAAGTTGGTCTGTAATTCAAAGAAGAGATACCTATTGTTTGTGGTTTAAATGGGATCAATTTCCTTACTGCACCAATTGAACTATCTTGGAATTATGAGTGACACCCTTAGTGTATCATGTAAGCCTGCCTAAAACTTCTTTTATCTTTCCGTAAAGTAGAAGGTTAAAGTATACTTGGGTAGTGAGAGGAGGAGATTCCTTGTTCAATTTGTGAATGTCTGTTAAAGTTTCCAACTAGTACTCTCTTCTTTCCTATCCTTCCCCTCTCCCCTTTCCACCATCACACACCCTGTCTTACCCCAAAAAAGGAAAGAAATTGGTTCTGTTAGGTTCAGATTTTTCTAGCATGTTTAGTTGTTAGTGGTTTTGTTTGCCACTTGCTCATCTGCTTAGAGTGTGTAGGAACTTGCGTGTGGTTTTATTTAGTGGTTCAGACAAAACGGTTATAAATAATCTTGCATAATGAGATTTCGAAAGCTGGCACATAGACTGGCATGTGTGTGTGTGCCTTTCTCTTAGGAGTCCTCCAATATAGAGCAATAGTTTAGCAATGAAAAGAAAATATATATTTGGGAATTTCCCTATAGGAATGTTGGTGGTTTTCCATGATTAGTAGTCTAGGTTTGTTGCATTTCCTGCAGGCTTTCTCCTGGGCTTCAGTGACCAGTAAAAACCTGCCTCCTAGTGGTACTGTTTCTTCCTCTGGAATTCCACCCCATGTTAAAGCACCAGTCTCACAGGTAACCAATCTGTGAACACATTGGATTGTATCCTTGTTACATTGCCAATTGCTTATTTTTAAATACTTTTTAAAATGAGTCAATCAGAAATTATGGATTGAATATACAAAAAAATTGTATTAAATGTCAGTGCACCCACTTTAAATGCCAACTCTCCATTCATCGTCCACATAGGTGGTATTTGGGGTTTGGGTGTGTGAAATACAGATTAAGTTGGTTTTACCAATATATAATATTGTTTACCAATATATAATACTAAAAGGCTTCTTAAAGTAAAAAAATGTTCCTTTTTAAAAAGCTTTATATTTTATTTAGCAAAAAATATTTTAGGTAAGAAATTTGGAAAGGCACCAAAGTAGTGTGGCGTTATAAAAAAAAAAACAACATTGTTTTTTTAAAAAAACAAAATTTTTTAACGTACACTGCCTAAGCTCTCAGTCTGTAAGTGGTTCACACCATTTAATTGAAGCCTGTACCAACTTATGACTGTAGCGTTCACCTTAATTGATCATTCCAGTATTCTGCTTTTTGTCTGTTTGTCATCTTACCCATTTCAGAGCTTTCAAAAATGTGAAACTAAGACACTGGCTACCTAAGATACTTGTTAGATGATACAGTTTAGAGTCAACCAAATTCCGTTTAAGTTTATAGGCATAAAGAGGATGTCCAATTCTTTTTGTTACGTTTTGTGTTAAACTTCATTCCACTAGAAAATTTACATTTAAAATGTTAGTTTGTGCATCTTTTGTGTGCTCTAAAAAGTGAAACTTTGAGGTTTCAAAACTAACTGGTAGTTTAGTCTTTCTGGTGTTGGTATGCAGTCTAGTCAGCTACATAAACTGGAATACGTGGTCTGGTCCCTTAATGCTTGTTTCAGTTAGATATTCAGGAAATGATGAATGGTTACTTCAGATTGTCAGCCAGAGTTCTATCTTAATGAAGGAAATTAGTTTGCCCACTGTTGTTTGTGCTTTTCAACATGTCTGAAGACCTGATAAGTGACTTGTGACTTTTCTTTTGAAATCTTGATTTCCTGTCAGATTTGGATTGGGAACCTTTGGATTGTTATTTCAGAGAGTTGGCTACATACATTGGTTAAAAGTTAAAATAGCTAATGCTTATTATGCCTTTACTGTGTGCCACGCATTGTGCTTAGCACTTTATATTCATTCTCATTGAATCTTTATAACCACCCTGTCAGAGTGAGTACTGTTATTTCCATTTTAGAGATAGGAAAATTGAGGCCTAGAGTAACTTATCCATGGTCAGACAGTTAAGTAAACAGTAGGACTGGGCTTTCATTTCATGCAGTTGAACACCAGAGTCCATATGTGACTCATGTAAACCCACATGTTTTTTAGCACCTTGCTGGAGGGTAATGTATCTATCTGTTTTTGTATCAATGAAGAATACTAAAGGCATGCCTAAATTACATTAAACGCTAGCCTCTTGCTCAGGAAAATAACTGTTCTTATATATCTTTTAAGTAATTTTTTAAAGTTTTCAGTGTTTTTGAAGATATTTTTCAAGTTGTAGGAAACTAGCTTGTATTTCCTAAGCCTCCCGTTTAATAAAACATTTTTAAATGTTTAAAATTTAAACTTTAAAAGAATTTTCTGATCTGTTTAGGTTATACTTAGAATGGATTCATGATATTCGCACTTAATAATCCTTCAATTTCATTTCATTACTTTTGTGTTGTGTTCATTTCCTTACACTGTTAACTGAGATTACTGACAAAAGGGAACTAGATCTAATTTGGGGGTATTAGTAGGCATTGATTTAGAAGTATGTAAGTTAATTTCTTGGTAAGGTTTTGTCTGGAAGTTGACTAGTTCACGTAAATAGCCTATGTTTAATTGAAGGACTTGTTTATTGGTTGTGGTTATACCTGCTTTTATTGATTTGATGATTTTTTTTTTAATATTCTGACCTTAATTTGTGGGATTTGTCATGTGATCGTGCTTTCTGGTTACATGGAATTAATTATAAGGCCCTAAGTAGTAGTATGTGGTATATTAGCCAGTTATCCATACAGAATAACTGTTAGTTTTAATCATGAAAATGGGTCTGAAGAATTGTAAGTACACAGCTGGCTTAGTTAACATATGTTAAATCATTTATCGAAGGGACATTGTTAGCTTTTTGGTGTCTGATTTTTCTTGCACTGGCATCATCAAATACCTACTTAAAGTCAAGTTGCTAAATCAGTGGTATGAGTTATATGTAAGATGTTGGAAATTACTTAAATTCATCTGCTTTTAATTTTAATTTCTGTAAGGATAAGGAAGAAACTTTTATTTTCCTACTTGTGGTTACTTTTGGATATCTGTTTTGAGAAGAATTTAAATCAGTCAAGGCCGGGAACTCAAGTTCTTTGTTAACATTTGGATTGGATGAGTCTAAGGTTTTTCTGAAATTTTTTAGTACAAGGTACATTTGCTGTTTCTATTAATTGTCAGTAATACACTAGCTTCATTAACCTTTAAACAGAATACTTCTTTAATTCTGTTTTACATTCATACTAAAGTAAGGTGCGCTTTTAGACCCCCTTAATTTAAATTCCTAAATGACTGCCTTTTTTAGGCATCACATTTTGTATCAAATTCTTTAGTGTTAAACTTCAAATACAGATAGTGATGGTTTTCAGGGCTATCATTTAGATCTCCTTGTCAGACATAGAACATTCACTTGCATGTTTTGGGTCAGAGGAGTAAAAATGTAATTTAATTTTAAATGAACCAGTAATTACTGAACGTCTGTGTCTAACAGCACTATGCTTTGTTCTTTGGGTGATGTAAAAATGAATAAAGATATGGGCCTTACAGGAATAAATACATATAAATTTTTAAAAGCTGGAGAGGGATACAATTTTTATTTTTTAACTGGCAGAATTTTAGAACATGGGAATCAATTTCATCTTGAGGGAAATGGAACATCTACATGGAGGAAAACCGAATTTGGGAAGAGGCAGGCAAACCTGTTAAACTTCTAGTTTAGGAGTTACACCTCTTGGTTACAGCAGTTGAAATCATTTGCAATAAATTGTCATTTTTGAAAGAAGCATTTTTCTACCAAATTTGTCCTTGTAATAATATCTCAGTTATATAAATGATGAAAGAGTTTGAGCCACTGCTTAGACTGAGGTCTTCAGAGATGATCACCTTTAAAGACAAGACTGAAATTTCTAGCTTTCTGATTTGGGAATATGTTCTCCATATCCTGCTGGGTGTTTTCAGCATACTTTGAAGGCTTATTTCTTTTGTCTCTTCCTTGGACCGTAATTATTTGGGCAATAGAAGGCCTGAAGAGGTTATAGTACTGAAAATGCTGTTGTATTCAGGAAAAGGTAATAAATAGCAGATATGGATGTTATTTTGTTTTAAAAATAGTTACTTTAGTTATATGTGTTTAATTCAGCAACTAGCAGACACTTTTGGAAGGCATCTCAAAATGTCCTGTTACTCCCATCCCAGCCTAGCCCTGACAGTTAAGGAAATCATTGTGGCCAATACTTTAAATAAATGCACATAAGGAAAAACACTAAGGAGCTAAAAGGGTTTTTTGGCTACTTGAGATGTTACATACAAGTTCCTATAAGTTCTTATCATGTTTTTCTTTTTAACATGCATTTAAACTTTAAGGTAGCATTTTTAGGTGCTGGAGTAAGCTAAATTATATATTTTGAACTATTAAAATATTGATTTTAAGATGATGGTGTTTAGGAGATATTGCTGAGTACTGTTACCTTTGAAGGGGCAGCAAACTAGATATTTAGAAATGATGTGTCATATAATCTTGTCTAAGATAAAGATAGCTTTTAATTTTATTTATGTATTTACATGGAGTGGCTCATCTTGCATTTTTGTGGTTTTTGTAGCAATACCTTTTATACTATTTTAGTGTCGATACAGCCTGGAATTGCTTTAATGAAAAAATGTGATTATAAAACGCAGCTTATTGTGAGTTATACAGCCTTGAGTGGGAAGACAAAACCTACCCTACAGTCCTAGATTGGTACAGAATATCTTTATAAAAATTTCTTTTTCACATACATAGGAAACTATGGTAAAAACATTCTAAACTTAAAATTACAATTATGCCTGCTAGTGACTTGGTGATGGTTACTTTAGTTGGTTTTTTCTCCTGTAGTATTTTTTTTTTATAATGTGTTTTTTCCCTTTTATTTTAGCCAAGAGTTGAAGCTAAACCAGAAGTTCAGTCTCAGCCACCTCGTGTGCGTGAACAACGGCCTAGAGAACGACCTGGTTTCCCTCCTAGAGGACCAAGACCAGGTAAGTCAGCCCCTTTATGACCTTTTAGCATTTAGCACTACTTGTAAGGTCAGAAAAGACAACTTTAAAAAAAACAATGTGTTTTATATATAGATTCTTGTGGTATCAAGTTTGCTTAAGGATGTGGGTAACCTGCTGAAACACTGTCTGGGCAGAATAACCAACTTTTAGGGAAGGATTGGTTGACAACCCATGGAGACATGTATTTTGAAGGTTTAAAAAACTTTTGAGACAAGTTTTATTTGGTTATTGTCACTGGTTTCAAGAATCGAATTCTTAAAGAATTCTTAAAGACCGTGCCGCCAGCAACCTAACTTATTACTCCCTTACCAAATTCAAGACTGAGCTGCCAATGACCTAACCTACTCTCTTACTTAGCACTCTTATCTCTTCACAGATAAATACTAAGCACACCCTGATTCTCCTTATTTTGATTGTCTTAGGTATTAAGTAAGTTGCCATGATTTTTGACTTGTTTACATTGTTAGCTATTATATGTGGTACCTCTATTTGAATTATATAAGAACGTTTAGATTGCTTTTGGGAGAAGGTAGAAGATAGTATACATCAAATTTGCAATGTTATTCCCCACAAAATAAAATAATGTATTACTAAACCAGAAGTCCTAGCTTAGCCACTGATTGAATTTATGATCTTGAGTGAGATCCTTAATTCTGAACTTCTTTCATGCTATTCAGCTATTAGACAAATATTTCTTGTGTGGTGCCTATTTACCTTAGTGTTCCTCATGTGTATGATAGTATCCTAATATGTATAAAAGACTACATAAGTGAGATTATTGCTATTAAAATTTACTGATTTGGCTATCATGTCAAACCAAAGATTAAATAATTTGTGACTTTCAGAAGACTAAGCAAACATTTAGTAGAAGTATACCTCACTATCTGAAGTCTGCTTGGTTCCTGGTTGATGGCAAGTTTGGTTAAGGAGGAATACCTGTATTATTAATATTTGGCTTTTGTGTAATCAGACCAGTAGATCTAGAAGAAGGGATTTTAGCAACCTAGTTAATATTCTCACTTTACAATTTAGTGTCGTACTGTTTTCTAGCTTATTAATGATAGGCTCTTCTGCCCCCTTTTTAAGGAGCTCACCTGGTTTTATTAAACTAAAACAGGAATATCAATATTAAGTGATTTTTTTTTAACATTCATTGTTTTAAACTGGTTTTTATGTAATATTATAAACTTTAATATCGGCTGCATTCCTATCCTCAGGCAGAGGAGATATGGAACAGAATGACTCTGACAACCGTAGGATAATTCGCTATCCAGACAGTCATCAGCTTTTTGTTGGTAACTTGCCACATGATATTGATGAAAATGAACTGAAAGAATTCTTCATGAGTAAGTGGTTTATTTTGCTTTTAAATTAAGCAAGAGGCATATGCTTTTTATAACATAACCGATTTTTTAAAGAATGTTTCTCCCTTTACACTTGTGTCCAGCTACCAGTCTCACCTTAATTGATCAGAAAGGAATAGATTATATCAGATGTTTCTCAGTGACTGCTTGGTGTGGACTTGACCTGGTTCAGTAGAGCTTGGAGAAAACGGCTGGATGGATCAGCCTTCAATTCAGAGATAGGACTTATCTGGCAAATGAGTCCATATATTAGTTTTAGACAAAATATATTGTCTAAAACTATGCAGTTAACTTTGCTTATGGAAGGACTAACGAAGAGGTGGAAAGATAACAAAAGAGGCATCCAAGCTAGCTCTCGGCATCTTAGGTGATTGCCTACGTGAGTGAATGTACCTTAGTTATCACTGGGTGTAGCAGCTTGCAACTTTTGTTTTTGAAATGGATCAGGGAGATTAAAGTTATTCATCCTGAACAATTAAAGCCATCAAAATATTCTGGTAAAATACTTAACCCTTGGTGTAATGTATATTTTCACAGGTTTTGGAAACGTTGTGGAACTTCGCATCAATACCAAGGGTGTTGGGGGAAAGCTTCCAAATTTTGGTTTTGTGGTTTTTGATGACTCTGAACCAGTTCAGAGAATCTTAATTGCAAAAGTAAGTGCTTTAAAGGGCATAATTCAAGAATTTATTATTTCTGTTGTATGTAATATTGGTGCATTTAAAAGCCATAGAAAATCTTATTTTTAATGGTAAAGCTAAAAATAGTTCATTATGAAATGGTATTTATGCAAAGAATAAAGATT
>RJWJ010019437.1:0-30279 GCA_004363605.1 Indri indri | reverse complement strand
AAAAAAAAAATCAATCTCAAATGGATTAACACATTGACTGCCACACTAGAAAAAAAAATTTTCCTTGGAGCCATGGTGTTTTATTACAAAAATATAATAAAAACTTTGAAAACAAAATGATCCTTTCTAATTTAATGAAAAATTTGTTATTTTTTATTGTTTTCTCTATGTGAGTTACATGTAATTAGATTGTCAATATTAATTGTAACATTTAGAATATCAGCAAGACTTTCATGAACCAACTGTAGGATTTTGCCCAAGGGCCACCCATCACATAACACATACACATAGCATGACAGCGTGAGTTGCCTGTGCACTACACAGCTCCCAAGGTAAAGAGATGTGTGAGTTACATATGATTCACAAGGCCCTGGGCTCAAAACTAGCATGAGTTAAACACAACTCACATGGCAGTTAATATGTTAAAGACCTAAACGTAAAGGGCAAAATTTCCGCATACTTTCAGACTTTCAGAAGAAATTTTAAATGAAAATGTAGGAAAATCTATTTCTGGCCTTGGGGTAGTAAAGGATTTCTTAAAGAAGACATAAAAGCATAAATCATATAGAAAAAGATTGATAATAATTCTGAGTGTATCACAATTTAACATGTCTATGTTGCAAGTAAAGTGAAAAGACAAGCCACAGACAAGGATAACTGTAATATCTTTAAAAGGATTATTATCAAGCATATGTAGATAATTCCTTTAAATTAATAGGAAAAAGATAAACTATCCCATAGAAAATGGAAAAAGTTTATGAAAAATTCATTCAAGAGAAATTCAAGAAAAAATTCATAGAAGAGGAGTCCTATTAATAACTGACTAAAAAACATGAAAAGATCTCAATTTCACTTGTAATCAAGGAAGCACAAAACAAAAAGCATGGAAAAATTTAGAAGTCTGATAATATCAAGTATTGAATAGTATTTGAGAAAATAACTCATGATTTCTAGTGGAAGAGTGGTAGTTTAGAGAGCAATTTCACAATACTCAGGAGAGTTGAACTTGTACATATCTTAGATCTAGTTATTCACTTCCATGCATAAACCTAGGGAGATGTATGACCAAGAAGAAATGTAAAAGGTTTGTTGCAGTGTTTTATTACACAAAAAATTAAAAAAATTAAATTTCATTCAATATGGGAATGAATTTTAAAAGAAAATATTTATATAATGAATACATACAACTGTTTGTAGTACGCTACATATATTAAAATAAATTTCCAAATTATAATATTGAGCAAAAAGGGCAAGTTGCAAATGGGTGTCTCCAGTAAGTTCGTTATCACAAATAAAAACTTAAAAAATACAAAACAATGTTATACATCATTTGTGGGTAATAAATATGTATAAAAAGCATAAATCCATGCAAAGGAATTAGACATACTGACATGAAAGTTATATATACCAACAATTAGAGAGAGGAGGGGAAAGTATGACAAGTGTTTGTTTTCTTTCAAGAGAGACATTTGAAGCAAATGTGACAAAATGTTATTAGCATCCTTACATCTGGGAGGTGAGGATATGTTTGTCTGATATATTACCTTTTTTGGCACTTTTTTCTATGTTTGAAATAGTTCCTAATTTTAACAAATGCGAATGATTGTTCCAGTTGCAGGGTAGATAAGAGATTGGAGGAGAACCCAAGGCAGAATGGCTAGCATGCTACAATTTACAGCATGTTTAAATAATTTAAGTACTTGTTTATATAATTTTAATTACATAAAATATATTAATTTTTGGAAAGCCAAACCAAACTCTTTTAAATATGATGCAGGATGTATTATAAGCATATTTTCCCAAACTTACTTGCTCAACCTCTCTGTTGAGGGAATCTACTTTTTCTTTTAATCTGTTACCCTCTGCCTCAGCAGTGATAAATTCCAATTTGAGGGTATTGTTGTCTGCCTCTACTTGACGGGCCTTATTTTCCCAGTTTTCAGCATCTTCACTGGCTTTTCGGAGTTGATCCATCATTTGCCGGTTCTCAGATTCCTGAAAAGCAAATCTTAGCTATTACTTTAAAATGTTTAAAATGTTCAACATATGATACAAATTAAATATTATTTTCCAGGTTATGGGAATTCGCTTGTCATAAGGAGTATTTGTTATATAACCTTGAGGAAACCTATCTATATTCTTAGTTTAGAAAACTGATCATCCTGTAATTAACAAAAGGGAGTGAGATCAGGATCTGCCCTAGCTCCTGAGTCACACTCATCCCACTGGTAAACTTAAGTAAATTACTCTTATCTTCAGGACCCGGATGAATATGTTCTTTTATTTCCTTTTGTTCAAACAAAATCCTCCATTGCCTCCTTTTCCCATATGTCTGTTACTGATTACTTGCTGCTCTGTTTTCTGAGCCTCTGACCTCTTGTATCTTTGTATTCCCTTGTTCCTGACCAACTTACTGGGTTGTACTGACTATAGAGCTTCTCAGCTGGCATATTTTAAGTGTCAACTTCTGATAATTCTCCTGGTTTGGCATATTTCCTGTCTGGTTCCTGCCTATCATTCATAGTCTCAGTCTTAATTTTCCTAATTATGAGCTGTTCTAAGATTCACTTTTACCTGCTAGTCTAGTAATTTACCTGAAATTTCTCATAAGTAAAATATCAAACCTATTCCAATAAACACTAGCCATAAATATGCATTCATGTATAAATTGGCATATGGTATAAATCAGATTTTTTAAACCTTCAAAATTCTATTGTGAGCAGATTGACTGAAGTAGGATCTTATTTCTAGAGGGAAAAAATATCAGCTTCACAAATAATATACTATACTGATTAATCATTATTAGGCTATTTTTTAAAACACATTTTATAATTATGGTTTGGCAAACTAATTCTAAAAAATCAGTTATAATCTCAGAAATTAATTTTAAAAAGGCACTAGATCTCTTTCTGTCCTACTTGTTAATAAATAGTGCACTTCCCTATCAGAAAGCCTGGGTTAAATAAAATTACCAAATAGCAAATAATAATGTCTCTCCTTATAAGCCTTTCAAATCAGATTCTTGTTCTAACAATCATTACTTAAGACTGGTTGAAATTCAGCTAATATCGCCACCTTGTGGCCTCTAATATGAAAAAATCTTTGCTAAGTCTGTTAATCAATAAACTAATATGCTAAACTACTTTATTAGCTTTCAAGATTCAGATATTCCAAATGTACCAGTACAAACCTGATGTGTGTTTTCCATGATTGTACTAAAAATAATAGTTTTTTACAGAGTATGTACTCGGGGAGGTACATGGTACAAAGAGAACTAAATTTTACCTACTTCAATCTTTATCCTCTTTAACTTTCTGTAGTACTTATTGCCTATGTCATTCACTTAAAACTGCCTTACAACTTGATGCCGTTAGGTGCGAATATACTGTCTCCCCAATAACACCTTGTATTTCACAAATATAGGAACCATTTTTTAAATATTAAATTTAGTTTTGTGACCAGATAATACATGGTTCAAAGTGAAAAAGGATTGCCATAAAATGTCTCTCCTGCTTTCCTCCTCAGTGGCCCTCCCTTTTGGCAACAAGAAACCTATTTTACCCTTTTTTGTAACACCTCCCCCGCAGAGGCCAGAGCAATGTGAGGCCTGAGACAGGCAACATTATAAAGAAAGTGAAACTGTTCTTTGATATTCTCCATTCCCTGATTTCAGTATCTCTTCGCCTCTATATGGTGCCTTCCCATTCTGCACTCACAGTCCCCACTAACCACCCACTGCAACACTCCACCTGCTTCAGCTGGAATCCTTTGCATTTCCTGCCTGAATTATGAATGCAACTTCTCCTAATTGCTCTCCTCCTTTCTGATTTTGTTACCCATCTGATTTATTCTTCCTGACATCTCCAGAATAATCTTCCTAAAAAGCAACTATCAAATAATTTCCATGCTTTAGTTCTAACAAAAGCATCCTGAAAATAGAATTCAAAGCTGGTCCTTATCACCCACCTATACACTCTAGCCACAGGACCTACTTTTTCCCCTTACACCTCTGTTCATGTTGTTCCTCCTGCCTGGAGAGCCATTCTGTTTCCTCTCAGCTTTTCATCTCTGGCACCCAGCACCTGACACACTGCACGATGAATGAATGAAGTGCTCCACACTTCTTAATGGCCTCTCCCTACCAAAACGGCTCATTTTCTCGGGAGATGCCTGGATCTATCCAGTGTTGTGAAAGGCAATCTCATAAACAAACTCACACTAGGATGCTAAAAGCTGAGAGAAGCTTAAAAGTGTAATTCCAGAATCTAAAAGCTCTAATCTCTTAATGGTAGAATTTCAGGTCTATGTCATTCACTTAAAACTGCCTTACAGCTGGGCAATAAGGCAGGGAGATAAAGGGAAGTGTTTAACATTGGCTGAAAGCTTACTCCATTAAATGGTGCTCTGGATATTCATTTACTTATTTCTGACCAATTCCAGAACAGATTCCAATGGCTTCCTGTGCTAAGTGTTTTAAATACTTTAAATACTAAGTGTTTTATCTCATCTACTTGAGTGTTCTTCCCAGTTACAGATGGGAAACAGAGACTCAGAGAGGTTGAGTAGCCTGCATAAGTCCATTATTGAGAAGAGGAGCCAGAATCTGATTCCAAAGCTTCTGTCCATTTATGGTATTACATTGCTGGTACCTTAAAATCAAGAAGTGTAGAAAACCACCTGCTTTGCCTACATAAGGCTGCTGCCTTGCTGCCTAAAAGCAAGCATTGCAATTTAGGAGTCCTTAGAATCTCTTCTCTTTCAATGCCCTGAACAGTCCTATGTACACTATAAATGTATGTTCAAGATACGTTTGTGGACTGATATTAAATGACATGTTAAATAAAATAAACAGTTGAGGGGGGGAGTTTCCATTAATTGTTTGAGTGGTATGTAGGTAACACCACACATATTATAATAATCCACTACATTATTTTAGATAGTTTACCTAATGGATATATCTAACATCCTTGGTCAAGCTTCCTGTTTATTCCAGGGTTGCCACACAGGTACCCACATGTATTTGGAATCATCTGATGTCAAATGCATGCACTTGGTCAAACGGTTGCTAACAGAGAAGTGCAGAAGAGAGCCATCTGCATGCTGGTCCTAAGAAACGGATGGCCTCATAATAGGGTAATTAATTCTGATCTGCTACACAATCAGGTGGAGCTTCTTTTGCCAGAGGTTTGTAATTGAAAACTCCATCATTTTCAAATATAACTGAGGCCGAAGTGATTCTGGCCCTTTGTCCTTCATTCGTTAGGAAGATTATTCTGATCTAGAGAGTGGCTGAGTAGCAAACTAACAGGGGCATATTCTTGAGCCATCTTTCTGAAAATCGGGGACATTCTAAATATACAGTTAATCCACCAGTGTCAAAACTAAAATATGCTATGTATTAAAGAAAGACTTGATTCACCTGTCCCTATGAGTGTAATCAATTACTAAATTAAGTCTAGTGAAAACTGCAGGTATCATGAGCAAAGGGAAAAAAACATATACGTACTTCAGACTTTAATATATTCTTCAGTTTGTTAACCTCCAAATTAGTATCTTGGACTTTCTGTTTTATGTCATTAAGTTCATTATGAGTGTCATTGAATTTTTTTGACAGTGCCTATGAAAATAAGGTAGATTTGATTACAAAAAATAAAAAATCCTATATCTCAAAAACATCATAAATGTTTAAATATTTACAACAAATAGATAAAATTAATATACCTAATGTATAAAACTCATATAAAAACAGAGAGAAAACACAGAGCCCAACAGCGAATGGGAAAAAGACCCAAACAATTCACACAATGGAAGCATCAGTAGATAATGCTTGAAAAAATTAAACTTTACTAGTAATCAAAGACATGCTACTTAAAAACAATGAACTATTATTTTGCCTATCAAATTAGTACAGATTTAAAGCTATTCAGTTATGGTAAGGAATGGGCATTTCCAGGTGTTCTTGGACTAAAGGTAAATTTGGAAAAACGCAAATTTGTCATCAGCTATCTAGTGATGTATCGAGACATTTTAAAATCCTTATTAAAAAAAAGAAAGACAAAAATGTTGATTATTGCCAAAGGTGGGAGATGGTACATGAAGATTCACTATATTTGAAACATCCATTTAAAATGTTTTTTAAGGCCATGCATGGTGGCTTATGCCTATAATCCCAGCACTTTGAGGGGCTGAGGTGGGAGGATCACCTGAGGCCAGGAGTTTGAGACCAGCCTGGGCAACATAGCAAGACCCCATCTCTAAAAAAAATAAGAAACATTACCCGGGCATGGTGGCATATACCCATAGTCCCAGCTACTTGGGAGGCTGAGACAGGAGGATCACTTGAGCCCAAGAGTTCGAGGCTGTGGTGAGCTATGATCATGCCACCGCACTCCAGCCTGGGCAACAGAGCAAGGCCCTGTCTCTAATAAATAAATAAAATGGTTTTAAAAAATTTTTAAAAGAAACTTCATAAGCCTGCTTCAATTTGAAACGAAATCTAATAAAATTTAATGAGAGACTCTTCATTAGACATTATGCTATAGTGACAATATTTACCATTAAGTGAATGATGCAATAAATAACAGTGTATCTACATAGTGGTAGAACCACATAGTAGAATATTATGCATCCATGAGAAATATTTGGAATAATTTTTAGTAATAGAGGAAAATGTTCATCTATATTAAGTGAAAAAATCAGGCTTAAACACAAAAATACCACATTATCCCAATTGGCCAAAACCTGTGATATCAAGGATAACTTTTTTTGAAGTTTCTGCTTTCCAAATCCTCTACAATACTGGTTCTTAACCTGTGGACCACAGAGAGATCCCTCCTCTACCTTGGGCCTACAACCCAAATGAAGGAAAAAACTATTCCTGAACATACGTAAATTGTTATGATATCAATTGTCTTCTGACTATAAAAAATGCTTATGAAGTTTGAACAAGGCAGGGAAATGCTTATCATAGTACAGTAAGCTAATAATAGCTACAAAATATTTATTAAGTGATATGCTGTACACTATGCATAGTAAGTGCCTTCCAGGCATAGTCTCATTTATTATCCATTTTTACAGATGATACACTGAGGTTCAGATACGTTAAACTATATGATCACACAACTAGAGAGTGAGATTCAACCCCATGTGAGCCTTAAATACTTGGCTGTACTGTCTCCTCATGTAGGAAAAAAGCATGACATAAAGTGGTACGTGGTTTTATCCCAGCTACATTAAAAAGCACATATAGAAAGTAGCATTAAAAATTTTTTAAGTGCACTAAAAATCAGTAAAAAAAAATATATGTCAAATGTTAATAGTGACTAACTCAGGGTTTTTTAAATTTTTTTATCTTTTTTAGAAAATAAGACTTTCTATAATGTGTTTGTATTTCTTAACTAATCAAAAATATTAATAGAAACTAATTTCTGGTTTTTCATGAATGTAAGTTATATCCACCTTTAGTCTATTTGCTCTAACTGTAAATAGAGTACACAAGGATAGAATATAAATTCACATCTTTTGGTCTTTATTGCTATTCATTAATTTTTTAAACAAAGTTTTATTTTAGAATAATTTTAGATTTACAGAAAAGTTGTGAAAATAGTACAGAGAGCACCCGTATACCTCACATTCACTTTTCTCTATTATTAACATTTTGTATTAATATAGTACATTTGTTACAATTAGTGAAACAATATTAACACATTATCTAAAGTCTACATTTTATTCAGATTTACTTCATTTTAATATAACATCCTTTTTCTCTTCCAGGATCCCATTATTCATTAACTTTTGAACAAAGTACTTTAATGCCTCAAATAATCTTTTATAATTAACAGAGTTGTATCTTTATAGCTGTTTATATAAACTAAAAATATTTAACAGTTAAAGAATGCTGACTTGTATGATGCAAACTGAACACATTGAAAGTGATAACAAAGTGGGGGAAATCATTTGGACTGAAGAATTCCGAGGAGGGAAGAAGTTTCCAAATATAATTTTTTAATGTTTAAGTTAAAGTTATTGAATGAGAACAGTATATCAGACCGAAATATATTGCCTTAGAGAGAGAGTATTTATAAACCGGAATTTTCCTAAAAAGAATCACGGAGCTAAAGCAGACCAAAGAATGTGACACAGTCCCTGCATTCATACTTAAACAGAATAATAGTCTGTCAAATAAATCTCCCCCTTTTCTTTAAAGTTTCTGAAGGTTTTTATACTCATTTGTTGATTTATTCAAATATTTATCCTTCAATAAGGAAGTATTTTCTAAGGTTTAATACAAATCCATTAGCTCCCTGTTCTTTAATATTTAACGCTTTATGTTTGAGAATTTCATTTAGAAGTTATGAGGCATAGTACGTTCTAAAGATTAAAAAAAAAAAAAAGGCTAGTTCCAGTGTTCAAGCTTTTCTACAAAATGAAATGAGGGCTATCCCTCAGAAGAAATATACTTTTTTTCCCCTGGAGAAAAGATTCTAGATTCTGTACCTGGTTTTCTTGTTTCGCTTTAGCAAACTGTTCTTGGAGGTTATCATTATCATGAGCCAAGATATCTCTTTCCCTGGCAATTTGACCCAGCTCATCATTTGTTTCATCCAATTGCCGACGCATTCTGGAAATGTCTTGTTCACACATAATCAGGGCTTCCGTAGACTGTCTATTCCAAAAATCAAACAGTACGTAAGAGACATTTTACTGAAACAGAATAACAAATTCTCACAAGACAGAAGATGGACAGTTAGTATGAAAACATTCGAAGAGATGTTAAACACATTTAAATTTACAGGAATAAATACTGCAAGACAGTGTGTTAGAGTTTCTCTATGTTGCCATCATTTCACCATGCACAAGATACTAACTATGTGTTAACAGTCAATGACTTGCTAAGTATTTCAAAACTTCTGACACTCAGGTATTAGGAAGGCCTTCATTCTACCTCTTGCTGCTATGGCTTAGTCTCCTACTGATTCCTCTTCCTTTGCCCTCTTAAAAATTAAGGTTTTTCAGGGCTGAAAGCTTACCCTCTTGATTCTTCTCACTCTAGCCCTTCTCTCAGACAAATTCCACTCATATCCACAGCTCCCAACCCCATCTATCCCACATGACTCCAAAATAATTATCTCCAGCCTTAGCCCCTCTGTTATACTCCAGACTCATATTTAACTGCTTCCCAGACATGTCTACGTTAAGGTCTCAAAGGTTCATCAAATAGAGTGGTAAAATTATCTTTCTTCGCTTATTTTCATCATGTTCAGTATTCATCCCTGGCCAGAAACCTGGCATTTTCCTAGTCTCTCTCCCTTATAAGCACCTCGTTCCTTCTGTCCCCCAACCCCTAAACCCCAATTTACCATCACTTCTTGTGTCTGCATAATCTTTCTAAGGTAAAAACCTCCTCAGAATTCTTTAATGATTTCTTATTGCCCAAAATACAAAATCAAGATTCATTTGTCTATAACACAGGCCTCTTCCTGCCTGTTTAGCGTCTCCTCCCTTCACCTCTCCTCTTACACTGGATTCCAATAACACACACCTACATGTAGGTCAAGAGGCTTTTGAACATGATCTGAGGTTCTTGCTAATATAATTTCTACTTTGAATACCCTCTCCTTTACTTGGCAAACACCATCCCATCTTTTACTTCCCTAGACAGACTTAGGCCTCCTTTAAACATTAGAGAGTTACCACCTTATGTATAACACTAAGCCTCGTTTCTTACTATCTTTGTACCTAACATAGTACTTTGCCCCCCATAAGTGCTCAAATATTTGCTGAATGAATGATTTACCTTGATGCCTGTTCCATCTCAGCAATAATATTCTTCATGCCTGAAATGGTCTTTTCCTTGAAAAGTAATATAAGTATTAAATAAAAAATTATCTTAAACTGATATTTTTGTTAAAACTGAATGAAAATTTTTGTTATAATAAAACAAAAATAAAATTTCCTCTCCCCTTTAGATTTACATTTGGCTTTAAACATTTATATCCTATTCTTTTCCACACTTCAAAGCCTAGTATATCAATGTGAGTATTTGCACTGGGTAAAAGCAATAAATTATGTTCATTAAAGCAGGGGCTACACTTAGGTGTATTGATATGAAATCAGTACATCAAATACTTTGTTAAAAGATATTCTGTGCAGTTACCCAGTAACACAAGAACCCCATAACCACCCTGTTTTTAGAGGCAAACCAATGGTTTGGCATTGGAGTGTTATACTGAGAATAGAACTGATTCACTTCCTCACGTTCTTCATGTTATAAAATCCAGAGAAGTCAATAAAGTATAAGCAAATTTAGTTCTTGAGAATAACTTTCAGTATATTATTTAAATTAGCCAGCAACAGCATCTTCAAAAAGCTGCTCTAATGGAACTACTTATAAAAGTATACTCTTAATATTTAGGTGTGAGCTAGTAAGAAGGTAAGCATTAGGCTTAGAGCAAAGGTATAAACAAAAACTATTTATAGTCTCCCTTTTCAAAGTCCAATTAGTGAAGTCAGTCAAAGCTGAAATAGGTTTGAATATCCTAATGCCTCAATACCATTTCCACACCTCCTTTTAAAACTTTCACTGAGCTTGAACTAATCTAACTATAAACAGATACTTAACATTAGCCCTGAGAAAGTAGGAAAATTATTATTTCACTAATAATTAGATTTCACCTTGCCCTTTGGATTGTCAAATCCTTAGTAACCAAGTAAAAGGAAGAAAAACCAAACCTATATTTTCCAACCAGTTCTGTTCCTGTTTCTTTAGAGAGATAGTTTCGCACATGGGTGTGTATGAGTGTGTGTGCACTTTCTGTATTCATGTCCTTCTCTCCAGGATATTTTTAGCTCCAGTTTCCCATTCTGCTTTCTGATAGAATGGCACAGACTTCACATCTGACAGTGATGGATATTGGAGGAGTGTTAAGATATCCATTAGCAAAAACAGTTAAACCCCTTTAAGAAGGAGAAGCCAATGGACGAAAAATTCAAACAAAAAATACTGCTTAAAGTGCAATGTTTACACGTTTTTGAAATCTAATACATTTCTAAAGAAATTCTGAAAAACTAATTGAACTGGTGCTTCTGAAAGTCATTACTTTGTTAAGCTTGAAATAAGTTTTATAAGCCTACAAAGGACTTTCCTTTATCAGTAGAAGTTCACCTTGAAAGTAAGATTCTCTAGGAACATTGTAAAGTATCCAGGGCAACAAAATTATGGAATTGAACCAATAATATATCCTCTTAACCTGTTTTTCTCTTAATATGACCCTAATACTCCATTTCTCAAATCTACTGTCATTCTTTGTACAATCTCAATACGTGATACAATATATGCCTTGTAAAAGTTCAATGTTTAATAATTTTTTAAATATTTAATATTTTTGTATAGCTTCATACATTGTCCAATCAGGGATATAGACTCAGGTTAACCGTTAATTCAGTCTGTACAGGAGGGTCAAAGTGTATTTAGAAAAAAGAAAAAAACTAAAACTTTACATAAATAATTCTTTTCTTACTCAAAAATCTATGAATTTGCTATTGAGTTTTCTAACTTTAATTGGTAGCAAGTAGTAGAACATCTTTTTAAACCATAAATGCCAGAAAAATTTCACCTTATTCCTATAATGCAGACTTGTCCATATTAATTTATTTCTGTAATATCCATATAACAGTACCACTTTTCACTGAAAGGCCTTTGTTAGCTCAGCTCTGAATTATCATTGTAGAGAACATTTCCTCTCTTGACTACTTAATGCTGTCTCAGTTATTAATATTTTCCCTTCAGAGGATGGATATGTTTACTGTCATAAAATCTTATACAACATTCTTGATTTTGAAACAGACTTGTAACTCAGTATTACTTGGGTAGAAAAGATAACGTGGGTACAGTTAGCAGAATGGAAGAAATATGAAATATTAGATATAGCAGAAGAAAATGAGATTCAGAAAGGTAAAGAAGTTTGTTTCTAAATGTTAGTGTTTTAAAAAGTAATCATGCTTAACTATTCAAAAAATGTTGTGATTATAATGAGAAGCAAAATTCCACCGAAAAAATCATAAAATTCAAAACTACTGTGTCAGGCTTTTCCACAAATAAACAAGTACTTATTATCTTATGCCCTTTTCTGACTTCAGTTATGCTCATGATTCCCAAATCTATAAACTTCAATTTTTTCTCCAGATCTAAAAATCCAAGAGCCTGTGAATATTTCACCTGTGTGCCCCCAAAACAATTCAAACTCAGCATGTCAATAATCTTCCTTTCTAAGCCTGTTCTATTTCTTGTGTTTCCTACTTCATACATAGGAATATAAATGTGGTTCCTAAGCCAGAAACCACATCTTGTAACTTTTACTTCCTTAATAGATCTATTTCTCTCACTGATGCGGCCACTATCTTAATACAGGTCTCATCACTGTTCTCTTAACTAGTGTCCCTGTTACTATTTTCAATTCCCTACAATCCATCTTTTACATGGATTTTTAAGTGCCAGAATATTTCTTCTAAAATAAAATTCTAATTGTAACATTTACATTATTTCAATGACCCTCTATATTCATGGTGATATAGTCCACATTCAACATCACATGTATTTTTATGATTTTTTGTTTTTCTATCTCATCTCATCTTTTGCCCTCCCATACCAATCTCTTTGCAACCTATTCTCTGGCCATACTAAACTATTAGAAAGTCTCATGAAATTCTCTCATAAAAGCCATCTTATGTAAGCTGTTCTACCTTTCTGGATCACCCTTTCTTACTGTCCTCTTCTCCTAAATCTTTTCCTGGCTAATTTCTACTCATTTTTCAGGGGAGCCCAGGCACTGTCACTTCCTGGAAGGCTTCCCAGATCTTCCTCCTCCCCTAATCCAACTCCCAGGCTGAATCAGGTATATTCCTGCCACCCTCCAATAACACATTATGTATATTTCATTATGGCAACTTACCATATTCTATCATAATAACATCTTTATCTCTCTATTATACCATAGGCTTTTAGAAGGCAGGCCACTCACTTTCAGTTTCTAACATAATACCTGGTACATGTCAACAAATGTTTATTGAATGAATGAATAGATAAATCAATGAATTCCTTTATAATTCCTCTATTAATTCATTGATAAGGGAAAGACCTTATTCCAATGATGCTACCTTTGCTTAAGACATCTGTGAAAAACAGTTTAGGAATTGCCTTCACAATCAGTTTCTGCAGTAGAAAGGGGCGTCGATATCCTTCTGCAGTGTTGGCAACATTTGGACAACAACAACAAAATGTGGGATGCAGCTTTATTCACAGCCCCACATGATCTATTTTCAAAGATTTAGGATTATGTAAAAATATGCTCCTAGTTCTGAACACATTAGAATGGCAGTTTTAATGGAATAAACATATTGCCTCCCCAGGTGACTACCTGGAAATATGTTTTTAAAAAGAATTCAGTCTCCAAGGCCAAGCGCAGTGGCTCACACCTGTAATCCCAGCACTCTGGGAGGCTGAGGCAGGCGGATTGTTTGAGCTCAGGAGTTCGAAACCAGCCTGAGCAAGAGCGAGACCCCGTCTCTCCTAAAAATAGAAAGAAATTAATCGGACAACTAAAATATATACAAAAAATTAGCCTGGCATGGTGGTGCATGCCTGTAGTCCCAGCTACCTGGGAGGCTGAGGCAGGAGGATTGCTTGAGCCCAGGAGTTTGAGGTTGCTGTGAGCTAGGCTGACGCCACGGCACTCTAGCCCGGGCAAAAGAGTAAGACTCTGTCTCAAAAAGAAAAAAAAAAAAAAAAGAATTCAGTCTTACCACTTTGTCATGCTTTACATTTTGATATTTGAATTAGTTATTATCAGTAAATGTTAATCACTAAGTCATGACAGAAAAATCAATTTAAAATATTGGCTGAATTTGTATACATACTTTCTAAGACTATCTAAAATATTTCAAAGCCAGATTTTAAAGTTTCAGCTCTCTAGAAAAAATGTTGACAAAATCCTATTATTTTATTCAGATTCAAGTTCTTTTAAAGCACAGTTTAACATTTAAACATTTCATTTAAACATTTCTTGTAAACCAAGGTTCTCAGAACATACTTTCATTGCCAAACTCTCTCCAAGGGATGCAATATTCTCAGATTTTTTATCCAAACATGCTTGCAGGCATTCTTTTTCCTTAGCCAGATCATTGAGGGTTGCACCAAGAATGCTGATTTCTTCTCGCTGTGCAATGCTTTGCCTTGTAAAATTATCTAAATATGTAATCATAAAGGTGTTGTTTTAATCAAGATAAAACCTTTTTTCTACTTCAAGCAGAATGAAATACTTTTCAAAGTAAGTTCTCCTATATTATATTCAATCACTAAAAATAAAAGTACTATATCCCCAAAAATGGTTTTTGTTGTTAGTGATAAAAATTACAATGAATCACAAAATTCTAAATGACTCAAATATAAAAGCACAATAATACTGAATTAGAATAGCAAAGGAAAGATCTATATCACAAGTTCTCAAAGCAGATTTACACGTGTGGTAGGAGAGGAGAGAGTGCGCGGATGAAGTAGGTGGAATATCAAAACAAACTGTGGCCTTTCTCCCTGCTAGTTCCCCCTTCCCTCCCTCTAGCCTAGAATCACTGTTGTATATAAAGTTGGTAAATAACTTGCATATGAAGTTGGTAAGAGATCTTCATGAAATATTCAATTATATCATCTTTGTAGTCTAATGTCTTCTAGTTTTGATTTTTCTAAAGTAGTGTTATAAAAATTCCTAGGAAAAAAAAATCATCCCAGGAAGTCTGGTTCAATTTGTGAGAACTCTTGCAAGCCAATGTCAATGTCGAAGGCCTAAATGACTGGTATAAGTGGTTTTCAAATTGTGGTTTCTCAACCAGCAGCACTGGCGTCACCTGGGGAATGCAAATTCTTAGGCTCCACCCCAGTCCTACTGAATCAGAAATTCTGGGGGTGGGCACAGCAATTTATGTTTGACAATCACTGGTCCAGAGCAGAGGTTCTAAACTACCAGAATTACTTAAGGAAATTAGTATAGACACAAAAGCTCTGGTCCCAGCCTACATGAAGTAACCTGGCTCCAAAGATCTTTATTAGCTCTCCAGGTGATTCTGACACACATGAAAGTTTGAGAACCACTGGTCTAGAGCTCTGCAAGGGGAGTTCTGTTAGAACTTCTACATTCATCCCTGCTAAGTTAATCCCTGCCAAGGGCCATGCGGGTGCAGTGCTAAGGGAGGTACTACCATACCGTCAAATGCCAAGAGCATGATCTATAAATATTGGAGAATACATCATGTCTCTTTTTGCAGGCAGTACTGCCATTAAGGCAACCCACATGTATTGGGTGTTGTGATATATGAGTTCATTCCCACTGGCAATCAATCGATGAATCTCTAAAATAGCTCTAGTATCTCCTAGCTTTAAAAAAAAAATCCTTAACCTCACATCTCATTCAAACTACCACCCTATTTTCTTGCTAAGCTTTAATAGCCAAACTTCTTCAGAGACTTTTCTATTCTTTTCCATCTCCACTTCCCATTCATTCCTCAACCCACTCTATCTTCCATATCGAACACTCCATTCAAACTCTTTTTGGTTAGTGTTACCAAACCATCCAATGTGCCAAATCCAATCAATATTTTTTATCCTCATCTTCTTTCACTTCTCAAAAGTATCTGACAATTGATAATACCCTCCCTTTTTAAAACACTCTGCTCTCTTGCCTTTCAAAATAACACTCACTTCTGGGTTTTCTTCCTACTTCTTTGGTTTCTTCTTACTCAGTCCTGGATCCTCTTCTCCTCATTCTCTATATTTCCCTAGGTGATTTCATGGTTTTAAAATATCATTTATACACTGATGTGTCCCGAATATTTAGCTTAGATTTCTCTTCTGAGATACAAACTTAAATATTCAACTGCTTACATCTTCACTTGGACTTAAAATATCCAATAAGGAGTTCTCCTTCAGTATTACCTTTTACATTTCTCTTTTAATATTTCCCATCTTGATAAATAGCACCTCCATCTACCTAATTGTTCATGCCAGACATTTTTCAACTACATAATAGCAAATGTGAAAAATATTTCCCATGCTTGAAAACAGGGTCTGTTATCGCCTTGACAAAAATTTTACCTTATAAGATTAAGTTATGACATTTATAAAAAACATAAACAGGAGACTTTATAAAAGTAATTTTCTCTATAAACCAAAGTAATATCATAGACATAGCCAAAAATATATACACCTTCCACTAAAAGTACTATATATGTACTATTTCATTATAACAGCTATGGACAAGCTAGAATATTATACCAAAAAATTATAAATTTAAAAGTAATCATCATGAATTTATAAACTGTTGGTTTGTTTAGCTGTTACTTCATTGACAAATTTTAAGTTAACACTTATATTATAAGAAATCATTGTCCTAAACCTAAGTAAAAAAATTTATTGTCAATGAAAAATGCATATTCCCATTATTTTTAGTTCATAAACTTTTAAGTTAAGGGCTTATTTACAAGTTTATCTATGTTATAACTGAAGATAAGAAAACATATTTTTCTACCAGACTTAATAAAAAATATCAGGAGAGAAAAACTCACCAATTTTTTCATCCAAGCACATAATTTTCTCCTGAGTAAGCTGTAGTTCATATTTTTTCTTAGCAAGGTGTCGCTGAGTATCAGAAAGATCTTTTTCTGTGTTTTCATATAAAAGTCTGCAAACATTTTAATAATAAAACTAATTCTGAAATTTTTATGTTTTGTCATCTTTAAGTATTTTTAAATCTAAAAACTTTTAAGAACACATACACTTTTTTTGTTTTTAATATTTTTATTATAAAAGCACATTATTGGAAGTTTGAAAAATGAAGGCTAAGCTACTATTAGCATTTTGGTGCTCACTGTTCAGCATTTTTTTGCTATGCACATTTTAAAGTTACCATACTACAAATTCAAAATTAAATCATAATTTTTCTCACCTATATTTAATCTTTAATATTTTTCAGTCTTATAATACAGCCCTCTAAATCATTATTTTCTGGCTGAAAAATATTATATGGGTAATAACCATTTACTTTTAACTAAATATTACTATTTACTTAACTACTCCATTATTAGACATCTAGGTTCATTTTAGTTTTTCACTTTTATGAATAAATCTGTAATGAACAGCACTTCATTAATTCCACAAACATATATTAAGTGTCTAGTATCATACCAAGCACTAAGTGTTGAGAAAGCTATAGTGAACTAGATTGGCATTGGCCTTGCCCTCATGGAATTCATAATCACTAGACAAATAAATAGAATTTGATTTCTGGAATATGAAAAAAGATGAAAAACCAAACTGAAAGTATTCTCACCACAAGACACTGAGACATGTTGTCTAAAATGTAAGAAACATCATTTAAAATGTACAGCAAAACATAAAAATGTATAAGGGAAGTCCCCTAGGGCAAAATCACAGCACTAAGACTAAGAACTGATGTTATGTCAGCTATGGTTGCGGTTTGTTTGTCTCAGAAACTAGGGTCTTGTCTGTTAACTCAGAAAAAAAGATGAGGCCATAGAGATACCTGCAACAGAAGAAATAGAAATAAGATTTCCCACACAAAGACACTGAAAGCTGTATTGTTAGTGGCAAGGTCAGACCAGAGAAAAATAGCTTGTGAATTTTTACTAGGCTTGGGGAAATAATAACAAATCTCCCCTGGGAATTCTCAATCTCAAGATAAGAAATCAAAATAAAATTTGGTTCCAGGTTGGTCATACAATCTGTGACACTTAGCAAAACTTCTCTAGAAACATGCCATCAACCCAGGCACAAAACTAAACCCCAGATAAAGGCCTGTTGAAAATGACTCTGTAATTCAAAACTAAAAGACATATTAAGAAACAATCCAAACTTAGTAGGAGTTGAAAGACACACAAACTAAATTCAATCCTCAAGAACTTCAGATTATGGCACTATCAAATAGAAAATGGGAAATATATGTGTTTAAGTACAAAGACATAAAATAGAAGGTAATAGAATACATAGTAAAAATAAAAAATAAATAGATTTGGAAAAGAACAAAAGATAACTTCAGGAAATTAAACTATCATTAAAATTTTTAAATAACAAAACACAGAGAGCAGAGGAGGGCTTTAAGATGGCTGATTAGAGGCATCTCTTACCTCCTCCACTAAGAAGAACAAAAATAGTAAGCAGATAATTACACTTCAAATAGATCATCCAAGAGAGAACGCTGGAATTCAACAGACAAGTGATAAAAAACACCTAAAGCAAGGAAAGGGAAGGAAGTCAGGAAGCCTGCTTGGCTGGGATTGGCTAGGAGTCAGGAGAAATGCCCCAGTGCAGGGAAAGGGCAAGTGAGAGACCCCCTGTGGTCCACATTCCCTCCACAGACTTCCACAATCCTAGCCACAGAGAGCCCTTTGACCCTGTGGACCCCAATACTAACACAGGGAGCACCCTAGAAACTGTGCAAAGACATTGCTCCAGAGAGTGGGTTCATGCTGGGTCCTACAAGCTCCTAAGTTGTAGGCAGTGGCAGCATAGCACCACTTTGGAAGCTTAGCCCACACCAGACCATGTTCTGCCTTGCAACCGAGGCAGAGGCGGCAGTGTGGGGGAAAAATCACACAGAGAGGTGGCCATGCATTGTCACGTGCCCCAAGGACAAATTCCACTGCCTGCAACTGCCATAGATGAAGGCTGCTATAAGCTGAGGCACAGGCAAAGCCCTGCCTACAGCTGCTCCCAGGGAAAGCAACTCCGCCATCCTCATTAGCAGGGCCAAAGCACAGCCCAGCCACTGCCACATCCACCTGAACGTTCCACAAATAGCCTGAAGCTCACCACGCCCATGCATACCACAGCTAGCATCTTTATACACCACTGGGGGACCTGAAGGCACAGCCTGGCCTGGCTCCACCCCCACAGTACCAGAGCACACCATCCAGGGGCCTGAGGATCACTCAGCCAAGTCCACCACTTGTGGCACCTGAGCACTCTTCCCAGGTTCTAAGTTTGGGTGCATTCAAACTACTACTACCACCACAGCTGTCATTCACCACCATGTGCCACCTGAGGGTTTGGGGACCAGCCTGCCTAACCCATTGCAGCCGCCACCAACACCAGTGCAGACCACATGGGTCCCAGTCGTCCCATCACTGCTACTGCTGTCACCCATGCCAGCCCACTGCCCAGGGGCTTGAGAACCCAGCCACGTATCAAGTGCATCACTGCCATTCCCAACACCTGAGAAAGCCTGGAGGCCCAAGAATTTGCTGCCTGGACCCACTAACACCAGTGCTAGCATATGCTGTACTATCAAATAGAAATTGAGAAATAAATGTGCTTAAGTACACAAGTAGAAGAAAGAATCTCAGAACTATAAGACAGGCCTTTTGAAATAACTCAGACAAAATAAAGAAAAAATAAAAAAGAAAGAGCAAAGCCTTTGTGACATACGAGACACCATAATACACCATAAAACAACCAAATATTCAAATTACTGGAGTCCAATAATTTGGCAAAGAGAGATCAAAAGGGTTAGAAAACTGATTTAATGAAATAATAGATGATACTTTCCCAAGTCTAGAAAGAGATTTAGACACCCAGATACAGGAGGCTCCAAGATCTCCAAACAGATATAGTGCAAAAAGGTCTTCTCCACAGCACATTATAGTCAAACTGTCTAAAGTCAAAGACAGGCCAGGCAAAATGGCTCATTCCTTTAATTCCAGCACTTTGGGAGGCTAAGGTGGAGGACTGTTTGAGGCCAGGAGTTCAAGACCAGCGTGGACAACACAGAGAGACCCTGTCTCTACAAAAATAAAAAAAAATTAGCCAGACATGGTGGTGTGCACCTATAGTCCCAGCTCCTCAGGAGGCTGAGGTGGGAAAGATTCCTCGAGGCCAGGAATTGAAGGTTACAGTGAGCTATGATCAGGCCACTCTACTAGAGCCTGGGTGAAAGAGCTAGACCCTGTGTCTTAAAAAAATTGTACATATATGAAATATATATATATATATATATAATAAAATCAAAGACAGAATTCTAAAAACAGCAAGAGGAAAGTGTCTATTTACCTATAAAGGAACTCCCATCAAACTAACAGCAAATTTCTCAGCAGAAACCTTGCAGTACAGGAGAAAATGGGCTAATATATTCAAAGTGCTGAAATAAAAAAACCAGCAGCCAAAGATACTGTATCCAGCAAAACTATCATCCTTCATAAGCAAAGGAGAAATAAAGCCTTTCCTAGAAAAATAAAAGCTGAGGTAATTCATCACCACTAGACCAGCCCTACAATATATGCTCAAAGGAGTCCTGGAAGCAAAAAAGAAAATATTTACCGTAACAAAAACACATGAAAGTATAAAACTCAATGGTAAAGCAAACACACAAATGAGGAAGAGAAAGGACTCAAATGGTACCACTACAGAAAACTACCAAAATACAATGAAAAACAAGAGAAAGAGAAAGGAACAAAGAATATACAGAATAACCAGAAAACAATTAACAATACGACAGGAACAAAACCTCACATATCAATATGACTTGAATGTAAATGGATTAAATTCTCCACTTAAAAGATATACACTGCCTGAATGGATTTTTAAAAAATGACCCAACTTTATGCTGCCTACAAGAAATGCACTTTACTGTAAAGATACACACAGAATGAAAGTACAGGGGTGGAAAAAGATATTCTACACAAATGGAAACCAAAAGTGAGCAGGAGTAGCTATATTTATATAAACGGACTTTAAGTCAAAAATGGAGAGGAAAAAAAGACAAGAGAAGCTCCTCATATAATGATCAGCAAGAGGATATAACAATTCTAAATATATATATGTACCCCAAAACTAAATATATGGATCACCTAGATTCATAAAACAAATATTACTAGATCTGAAGAGGGAGATAGACTCCAATACAATAATAGTGGGGGATTATAACACCCCTCAGAATTAGACAGATCATTTAGACAGAAAATCAACAAAGAAAGATCAGATTTAAACTGGACCTTACACCAAATGGACCTAACATTTACAGAACGTTTTACCCAACAACTGCAGAATACACATTCTTCTCATCAGCACATGGAACACTCTCCAGGATAGACCATATGTTAGGCCACAAAACAAGTCTCAAAAATTTTTAAAAATCAAAATAATATCAAGCATCTTGTCAGACCACAGTGGAATAAATGTCAAATAACCCACCAAAAGGCAGGAAAAAGAAAACAGAAAAACTAAAAACAGAAGGAATGAAAAAAAAAATGGAGAATTGAGCCCTAACAAAAATTATATTAAGTACATATTGTCTACTTTATTGTTAACAGCCAGAAACTAGAAATAGTCGAAATGTCTCTCACTACGTGAATAGTTGAACAAATTGTGGTACATCCATACCATGGAGTATTACTCAGCAATAATAGTAAGTAGCAAATTTTGATACACGAAACTACTTGGGTGGATTTCAATTACATAATGTGCTCATGTAACAATGTACTGTACACTTAAAATAGTTAAGATTTTTTTATGTTACATGGTTTTGACCACAATAAAAACAAAAAACCATAGTTCTTCCATGGGTGCTGTTTAATTCCTTTGTCAACAGCAACTGTAATCCTTGGCCTATTTTAACATGTTTTCTCTTTGAAGGACAACCTCTTTCAAAAATGGAAAATCTTAATTTTGTTAAGCAATTAGTATAGCTAAACAACCAGACATGGGTTAAAGTCAATCTAATATTTTATGAGAATTAGGAAAAACAGTCAAAATATTATTTCTTTATACTTTGTACAGTTATGTTTTATAACCTCACAAAACTTTAAACCTTCTGCACCATGAGATTCACCTGATTCCTTTGTATGGTTTTATTTTCAAACTGATTTGCTATTTCATTCTCAAGTTACACTTTCCATTAGTGCTCAGATGCATTTTTGACCAGTTCTGAGGGAACTTCATTCACAGCCAAATTGATGCTTTTACAGGTACTTGTTCCTAGTCAAGTGGAATCTCCAGAGAAAAACCACCAAAATAGAGACTCCTAAAGATAACAGAGCACTGATAAACCAAGCTATAATATGTGGTGATGGTTTTTTAATAGCTTCCATTCACTAGTCAGGGTTTTTAACAGATATTATAAGTAACAGATTACCAACAGAGAAAGAAATTGATGATTCGTTACCTGAGATTGATTCTAAGACTCTAAATTCAAGATGTAAAAACTTCACCTATTACAAACTTAAGTGCACAGAATAGCGTGTTTCCTTCAAAAACCATGACATTCTCAGACCCAAATGATATATTTTTAAAGTAATTTTGGAAAGTATCTTTACAGGTAATTTGCCTGTACAGAAATCAGGTAATTACAGTCCTTAGTCTGCGCTAACACAAGACCTGACACACAGATGCTATATCAACTCCAGTGCATTCAGAGTCCTACAACACATTTTGATAATGAAATCTTTTTAGCCTCAAATGCCCAAACTTAAACTGAACAAATCTTAGAATTACTGGACACATTGACCCAAACTAACTTTTTACTTATAGATAATTCTTATCAATTATTCAACTGTATGGGAAATTCTAACTTCTTGGGACTAGAGATGTTTGTTGTGCAGATGCAGACAGACTTTTTTTTCTTTTTAACTGCCTCTGGGAAGTATTCTGAAGACACTTCAGCTTTTCCATAAGTATTGATTTATTTGACATAAAAACCCAAACAGAAGAATTCTGCTAATAAAATACACCTGTTTAGAAAGCAAAGCTCATTTGAACAGTACAGAAACATGGATAATGAGTCTTGGTTTTGAAACCATGGGGATTTTGTTCTTTACCGAAAGTGAAACTCAAACAGTAATGGATGCATTTCTCTTGGCTGATTTGACCTAGAACACTATGGAGGCTCAGTTAGAATATAGAGAAACCCAGATGTGTGCCAAACTGGGCTCAAGAACCAACTTTTAATACATGGAGTTCACATATGGGACAAATTTATAATTTTCTTGTCAACTGACCAGATGGAGAACAGACACAACAGTATTTTAACAATATTGAATGTAGTTGGATTATGTAGATCCTGAGCAGGTTCTTTGTGATTCTTCACATCTTGTATTTGTAAATAGGAAATCTATGATAAATGTGAGTATATCATGATAACGTATAAGACATTGATCTATTTTTTAAAATAGGCTGACATGACAGCTGATGTCTCAGGAGAAATAATGAAAGTCAAAAGATAGTGGAAGGACACCAAAAAGTGTTAAACTTATCCACAAACTCATTATCTGTGCTTCTGTGCTATTCAAATTCTGAAGAAAGACTCAACCAGACTGGATATGGGTACATAAATAAAATAAATTGAGGATCACTTCAAGGTTTCAGGCCAAAAGGTATGAATGAAGTTTCCATTTACTAAGATTGGGAAGACTGAAAGAGTAGAAGCCAACCTCTTATTTAGGCTGGAAGATCTTGGAATAAGTGTGAACCAAAGAAAACCAGAAATGTTAATAAATCAGCCTTTAACTAATCTATAAACTATTATGTAGGTCAGAAAATCATGAGCCCTGAATGTGGGTAAAGTGATGGGATGCTTGTACCATAAGATATCTGGTTTCCCCTTACAGATGGAAAGTAAAGTAATTCTAAACCTCAAATTATTGTTTTGAAGAAAATTTCAAATACGATGTCAAGCATGCAAAGATAGCCAGACATAAGAGGAAATGAAAGACTCAAAAGTATAAATTGACATAAATACAGAAGACAGAAATAGAATTACAGGGACCCTGAATATTGAAATCAGGCACCTCAGACATAAACTGTAAAACATCCAAGGTTACTATCCTTAAGGAGATAAAAGTATAAAACATTGAGATATACTGGAAACTGAAACAAAAAACCTTTACTGATCATAAATTTAAGAACCAAAGATAAATTCTTCTAGAAGAAAATATAGAATATTTCAAAACCTCAGCATCAGCAAAGATTTCTCAAGATACAAAGAAAAACACAAACCATTTTTAAAAATTAAAAGTTGAATTTCATCAAAACTAAAAATTTCTGTTTATCAAAAACCAAAACAATTAAAAACAAAAAAAAAAAAGCCATGGCCTGGGAAAAAATTTCATAGCACAAGTTTTAGACAAAGGGCTTCTATCTACAGTAACTTCTACAAGTAAAAAATAAAAACAAGCAAAAAAATGGGCAATAAAATTAAATACTTTACTAAAGAAGATATACAAGTGGCACACAAAAAGGCACTCAGTATCATTAGGAATCAAGAAAATGCATATTGAAACCACTTCACGTCCAGTCAAATGGCTAAAATCAGAGACTGAGAACACCAAATGTTGGTAAGGATGTGGAGCAAATAAAACTCTCATACAATATTTCTCAAGTACGGTTCTGTGTGAGAATTGAGAACTAGATAAAACTATTTCGGTGACTATTTTCTCAATTCTCTCAAGGAGAGCACAAAGCTAATATTATTTTAGATTCATAGGAATTCCAGGAGAGATGATAATTGAGTACAGTAGTCATCTCACCTGTGGTTTTGCTTTTTATGGTTTTGCTTTTTGTGGTTTCAGTTACCCATGGTCAACCAAAAATATTTTGAGAAAGAGAGACCACATTCACATAATTTTCACTGTAGTAAATAGTTATAATAGCCTGAGCAAGAGCGAGACCCTGTCTCTACTAAAAATAGAAATTGGCCAAACAACTAACAATAGAAAAAATTAGCCTGGCATGGTGGCGCATGCCTGTAGTCCCAGCTACCTGGGAGGCTGAAGCAGGAGGATTGCTTGAGCCTAGGAGTTTCAGGTTGCTGTGAGCTAGGATGATGCCACGGCACTCTAGCCCGGGAAAGAGTGAGACTCTGTCTCGAAAAAAAAAATAGTTATAATTGTTCTATTTTATTATGAGTTGCCACTGTTAATCACTTAGTGTACCTAATTTATAAATTAAACTTTATCATAGGTATGTATATATATAAAAAAACAGGGTTCAGTATTACATGCGGTTTCACTGGGAGTCTTAGAACATAACCTCCATGGATGAAGGGGGCCTACTGTACGTACAATGGATATCCTAGCAAAGATTAGAGCCCAATTCTCAGAGCCCTGATTAAGAAGGGCTGCATTATAAATTGCTAGTGGGACTGTAAAATCAGTGTGGAAAACCTTTTGGTCATTTTTCATGAACTTGAACACATACTTACCATGTAACTCAGCAATTGAACCTTTATTTACTCAAAAAAATAAAATGTCCACAAAAAGACATGTGTAAAAATTTTACAGAAGTCTTATACCTTACAGCCAAAAAAGGGTAATGAATCCAAATGTCCATCAACAAAGTATGGTTAAGTGGATGTGATTTATCTATACTAAGGGCTACCACTTAGCAATTTTTTAAAAACTGAACTACTTTTATAAGTGATAATATGGATGACTTTAAAAAAACATTACATTGAAAGAAATAAGCCAGATACCAAAAAGTACATTGTATCAGTCCATATGTTAGTCAGTCCCAGCTTTGACAGCCATACAGGACCTCAAAAATGACTGTACAAACTGATTGTGCAAAGCAATCTTTAATAATCAATGGGAAAAATTATATTTTTCCATGACTTTTAAATATTTTTGTCAAAACTTAACTCTCCTACTGTCAGTTATAAATGTATAGATAAACAAAAAAATTAAAACTAATATTTATTGAGTACAGTGTAATTTAAAACATTAGATACAGTGAAAATTAACATGTTTTATTTCTTTATAAAAAGCTTATCAAGAATAGTTTGAACAGTGCTTGCCTTCTTCCCATCATAACAAAATACAGTGCAAGTGTGTTTCTTTGAGAATTTGTTTAATGTGCTGGTTTTGCTAGTTTCATTTCCACTGGGCCACCTTTATCCTTTTTGTCGCAATCACTTTCCTCATTGATGTTGATACAGTTGCCTTTACCAAATTCTCCTGGCTGCATCTCTAGATTCTCTTGAATAGCATGAAATATTTTTCATGAAAATGGTTACCAAAAGAAATCTGGTGTAGCTATGTTAATATCAGACAAAAAGTTAAAAAACATGACTAAAGATAAAGGTCACTTAGTAATATAAAAATTCTAAATATATATGTACCTAATAACATATTCTCAAAATATACAAGGAAAACATTGACAGCTTTATAAGAAGAGATAAATCCACAATTATAGTGGAAAATTTTACATACCTGTCAGTAACAGACATATAAAGTGGGCATAAAATTTAGTATGAACATAAAACATTTGAATAATTATAAACCTACTAGGCAAATACAAAACACTGCTCCCAACTCTTTCAAAATTTACAACTTCTCAAAAATACACAGATCATTACCAGAAACTAAGCATAAAGTAGAGGTCAACAAATGTCAGAAAAATGAAATCTAACAGTATGTTCTACAAAATAATGTAATTAAGTGAGAAATCGATCATAAAAAAATAATTAAAATCCATTATGATTTTAAACATTTAAAATCATGCTTATAAATAACCAATGCATAAAATAAATAATCATAATGGAAATTAGAAAAATTTTATAAAGAAAATAGCATATATCAAAACTTATAGGATATGTGTAAAGAAGTATTTTGAGGATAATTTATGGCTTTACATGTTTATATTAGAAAAAAAGGCATGAAAAATAAAAATGTAATCATTCATCTGAAGAATTAGGAAAAAAAAGAAACCTAAGGAAAATAGAAGAAAGGAAACAATAACCAAAGCAAAAAGTTGGTCCTTTGAAAAGACTAATAAAAACCACCAATTCCAGAACAGAAAAACAGGAAATCACTACAGATACTATGTGTCTCAATATTCACAGGATATTATAAATAACATTACATGAGACTTTTTTTAAAGTTAGACAAAATGAACAATGCCAAAAATATATATACTAACTGGCATAAGAAGAAAATTCAATTTATTCCTTTATCTATTAAATAAATGAAATAAAATCTTCCCTTAAAGAAGAGTTGAAATCCAATGGCTTCACTGGTAAGTTCTACAACTCCAATCTTATACAAACTCTTCCAAGTAATAAAAGAAGACAAATGAATTGGAAAGAGTATTATAGGGTGGGTTTACATTGTCTTGATACCAAATATGATAAAGAAGCCACAAGAAAGGTAAATTATCAGTCAATATAAATTATAAAAATAGACATAAAAATCCTAAACAAAATATCAGTTCTCTACCAGAAAAAAAAGTACAAAAGATTTTATAGGCATTTTACACAACAGGAAATATAAATGGTCAATACATTTTTTAAAATCCTTGATATCATTATTAAAATAATTTAAAATGTGATTTCCTATGAAATTAGAAAATATTTTTAAAATAATATTTAATGCTCCTAAAGACATAACAAAACATGCTTTCTTATTCACAACTTAGTAGGTAATATAAATCAATAAAGGTTTCCTGAAAAATAATATTGAAAAATATATTAAAACCTTCAAAAATACTCACATGCTTTTATTTGAAACTCTACTTTTAGGAATTAATCCTAACAAAAATAAGTGAAGATGAATAAAATAATCATAAGTTAAAACAGCAAAAAGCAGCAATAATCCATGCATCCTAAAAATACAATGGTTAAAAAAATTATAATTTGGTTAAACTGAAGGTAAAAGGCCATGTGATCACCTCAAAGGTGCAGAAAGAGAATTGGACAAAGTACAATATCCATTCCTGAAAAAATTTCCCAGTAAACTAGAAATAGAGGAAACTTCTTCAACCTAAAATGAAAAACCTATAGTTTATATCACATTAAATACTGAATACCTTCCCACTAAGATCTTGAATAAGGCAAGATGTCTACTTATTCACCATTTCTAGCCAATATGGTATTGGATTCTATTCAATATTTTACTACCCAGAGTGATAAGACAAGAAAAAGAAAAAAAAGGCATCCAGACTAAACAAGTAAAACTGTTCTAATTTGCAGATGGCATAGTTGTTTATGCAGAAAATTCAATGGAATATACAAAAAGGCATACTAGAACTAAAAAGCAAATTTAGCAAGGTTGTAGAATACAAGATCAATATATAAAAATCAATTTAAGGATTTCCGGTTTCAGCCCACATGTAAGGAGCTTGGAGCTGGGTGCAGTAGCTTACACCTGTAACCCCACCACTTTGGGAGGCCAATGCAGGAGGATCCCTTGAGACCGGAAATTCAAGACCAGCCTAAACAATGTAGTGAGGCCCCATCTCTACAAAAAGTTTAAAAATTAGAGCCGGGCATGGTGGCTCACGCCCGTAATCCTAGCACTCTGGGAGGCTGAGGTGGGCGGATCATTTGAGCTCAGGAGTTCGAGACCAGCCTAAGCAAGAGCGAGACCCCGTCTCTACTAAAAAAAATAGAAAGAAATTAGCTGGACAACTAAAAATATAGATATAAAAAATCAGCCAGGCATGGTGGCGAATGCCTGTAGTCCCAGCTACTCAAGAGGCTGAGGCAGAAGGATCACTTGAGCCCAGGAGTTTGAGGTTGCTGTGAGCTAGGCTGATGCCACAGCACTCACTCTAGCCGGGGCAACAGAGTGAGACTCTGTCTCAAAAAAAAACAAAATTAGCTAACATGGTGGCTCATGCCAATAGTCCCATCTACTCAGGAGGCTGAGGAAGGTGGATCCCTTGAGACCAGGAGTTTGAGGCTTCAGTGGGTTATGATCATGCCACTGCACTCCAGCCTGGGTGACAGAGTGAGAACCTGTCTCTAAAAACACAAAAAAAGAGAGCTTAGAATCCATCATTCCCACCCTTACAAAAAGAAAAAGGTAGCCAGGCACAGTGGCTCATGCCTGTAGTCCCATCTACCCAGGAGGCTGAGGCAGGAGGATCCCTTGAGCACAAGACCTGAAGCTTCAGTGAGTTACGACCGTTCCACTGCACTCCAGCCTGGGCGACCAAGCAAAACCCTGTCTCTTAAGGAAAAAGAAAAGGAAAGGAAAAAAATATGTAAACAAACTGAAAATCAAAGACATATCAGGGAACTGAGTTTCAGGGTAAGTCGCTACCACAAAATCTGAATGGACAGGCAAATCCAGAGAGTCACAGCTAAGATCTACTCACTGGAAGCAGAAGCCAATGGAACAATAAATGGTTAGGAACATTTAAATGATAATTTTGATGAACTGCTGGTGGCTGAGTGTGAGAAGGTCTTGTCATGACAGTGAGAAGCTCCTGGGAGCCAACCTTGGAGAGGACCCCATACTTCAGTGTGTTTTACCTCCAGGAACCCTACCAGATTCTCATGGTAGAGATCTGAGAAAGACCCCTAGTGGCTCTGACAGGTGGAAAGGAAGAGTATATATTGTGAAATATGCCTAGAGAATTCTTCATAATAAATGCTTATTCTCCAGACCTTACCACAGCCTTATCTAGCTGGAGAAAGGCATTCCTCCCACTTTAGTCCCCCTCTAACCTTTCTGCTTCACCTAAGGGAATAAAAAACCAAAGTTATGACACTGGAAAAGCTCTTCTGAATGTCACAGCCTAAAGACACAGATCTACTAGAAAAAGACTTAAGTGTAAGACTACAGACCATGCCCATCCCCACCATCACCAACAGGGTTCCAGTTCTTTTAGTTGTAATTCTTTATGAAGAACGGCAAGACGCAGGCTCTCACTAAGGAGGAGTACTTAGGGAAGCCCAAAGTCAAGAGGAGAGACAAAAATCTGAACAATAGAGGAATATGAAACCTCTGGCACCTATAGCTACAGGAAACATTGAATACAACCTGACTCCTAGCCAGATTCACATAAACATGCACACCTATTTACCTGTTACTAAAACCCAATACGACATGTACAACTTTTAACAAAAAACTACAAGCCATGTCAAAAGGCAAGAAAAAAACATTCTGAAAGATCAGAACCAGGCCGGGTGTGGTGGCTCACGCCTGTAATCCTAGCACTCTGGGAGGCCGAGGTGGGCGGATCGTTCTGAGCTCAGGAGTTCGAGACCAGCCTGAGCAAGAGCGAGACCCTGTCTCTACCAAAAATAGAAAGAAATTAATCGGACAGCTAAAAATGTATATAGAAAAAATTAGCTGGGCATGGTGGCGCATGCCTGTAGTCCCAGCTACTCGGGAGGCTGAGACAGTAGGATTGCTTGAGCCCAGGAGTTTGAGGTTGCTGTGAGCTAGGCTGATGCCACGGCACTCGCCCCCAGGCGAGAGTGAGACTCTGTCTCAAAAAAAAAA